>JAGDQP010019404.1:442-34922 GCA_022664845.1 Lepisma saccharinum
GTATTTGTACACCCACCCACCCCCTGAAAAAGTAACAAGTCTTACTGAATAACTGGACAGAAGTTTCCTGTATCCTACTACAAGCTGCTGACGCTTGGCTGCAGCCTCAGCCAACGAACGTTATTTATCCTTACTTTCGAGACCCATGTGCCCTTTTCTAATTTTCTAAAATTAAAATGTGCTTAGAGAAATGGCTACCAGAGAAAGATTTCCAGTATTGCTATTACGGTTGCGAGGAACGTCTCCATCGGCCTGTGGGTTTCCACGAAGATGGTACAAAATATTTACTTTTAATACTAATGGCTTCATTTCTTTTGTGAGAATCCAACCTATATTTCAAACGCGCTTCTCTTACATAAAGAAAGTTAAACGTGATGGATTTGACTTTCAAAGATTTGGATGGTATACTTAACTTATACCCGACATTTATCAAAATAAAATTCTGCGGCCTCTTTCGAAAAGTTTTGGGTATTCCCTTGGATATGCATTATTCTGTCCCCCAGGAGGTTCATTTTACCTACTAGCGTTCTTTCAGACGACTACATTCCCAAGAGCATTATTATTATTTTCAAAAGAAAAGTTGTTACAGTTAATTAAACAATCTTTTTCGTTTAAACGGAACTCGTGTAATGAAGATTTACAAGGTAAACGATTGATAGGCATCTTGTCAATTGAATTCTAAAACGATGCATACCTTGTACTCAACTTTTATCATGAATATTAGTACGTTAAACAAATCAGTACAGTGCTGTTATCGCTCACACACTTCATTTTATCTTATCTTAAACAAATCAGTATGTCATACCTGCACTAAAATTTCTACTTTGTACATACACAGCGTTAGTACTATTTAAAATGACAGGTTCGTTTTTCTGCATCAACATCTAAGCTAGTGCTCCAACGTCAATGAAATCGTAGGCCCTCAAATTCCACAAAAGAAGTAACTCGTGTACAGAAAAGTAAGTCTGTTTGTAAGTAAACCTGAAAAGATTAACGAGAGTCTATGCCAAAAGAAAGAAACACTTCGTTCCCTAAATATTCACGACTCGTAACGAATACCTGTTTCGAATGATGTAGTGCCCCCGATAACATACTGGGTAGATCCTTATGCTTCATTTAAACAGCAGAAACTGGCGTGAACATGTGTTTCTTTAAATCTGTAGCAACATTCATAATTTCAACCATCATACACCTTACGGTAATCTAGATTCTTCTTTCTGGCGAAAGTGTGAAACTGAATAAATACACTGGACAAAAAGTTTACTTTACAAAAATAAGTGTATGAGTTAGGTGAAGAAATATACTTCTTATTTCAATAAAATTAAGTGCTCTTCTTATGAGCATACAATTAAGTGCTCTTCTATGAGCACCTTTATACAACAACGGGTTGAAATTGCTCGTTGATCCTCAACCTATTGTATTCTTTGAGCTACTGATTCATTAGGTTAACACTCGAAGAGCAGAAAGACACAACCACTCAATGTCAAACTTTGATACCTGCAGCTTAAATTTATTAAGAAGAATATTTATGAATTCATTAATGGTGCCAAATTAAAAATTTTTAACCCTAAGGAGAAAGTATTTTGAATTATCCTCCAGACAGAAACCTATTTCATACTTTCTTCCTTTGCAACAAAATAAGCTGACCATTCCCACATTTTTATTTTAAAACTATGCTAATAGGAAGAGCCGGTAGAAGACAATTGTTAGTATTTATCAAATGCTACGCCACCTATTAATTACAGAGGAAAGATAGGTTATCAAGAAACTAAACTTAATATAGCATACAAGAAATTTTTTTCATGATTAAAGAACGAAGGAAATGAAATAACATATTTTCCCTTAATTTTCGTCTATTTGGAAGAAGATTCAGAGAATCAAGTTCGATGTTTTCTGTAGGACTAGCCGTTACGCTCTATTACACAGCTGATAAAGCCAGTGTTAGCAAACACAAAATAAGACAACAGATATAAGAAATTCCCACAAAAATAAACGCTAAAGCACTGAGCGTGTGTAATCATATTCCTTTCAACCTACCTCTATGAAACCATCTGATGATTTTCCACTGTACGATTTTATCCACATTAGCTTATAATTGTCTCTAATCTTGAAAGGTAAAAGAAAAAAAACGAATTAAACAGGTAGCTAAAAAAGATAGCTCAGTATAATGAAAATTACTTCATGTTGGGGAAAAATTGACTTAAAGGTAATTTTGATGCGATGTTAGAACACTATGAGATGTATATTCAAGTAAAAGTCTCAACTGTTTCAAACATCGCTTCGCTTTAAATTGTGTTTCCCCTTCTCCTTCGAAAAAAAAAAAATATATGAATGCATAACGTTTTATCATGACTGTGTAGTGTAGTTCTGTAATCCAGCATTCCCGCTCCAGTGTAGGCACCATGGGGTGGTGCTATTTTGGTACTGTAGCGAGCGGCATCGTATGTCGGTCTATGCATCCGGACGCATTCTGTCTCGGATACAAACGCAACCGTTGTTATGGTACCGCGTTAGCAGTAACCCCCATCTTTAGAAGCTACTTGCTCGATCAGAACGATAATCATTAATCAACTAAGTTTCAGAATTAAATAAGTCTCAATATAAGGCTGCCAACTAAGGAAGGTGCTACCAATGATGATTGAAAAGCTGACACACTTGGCCAGTGATCAAATGATTTGTGATAAGTGCAGGAAACAAATTTAAAAAATTCTGTTACTCCTGAGGAAGGACCAAGCACGGCAACTGATGATGAAAATGAAACGGAAGTGACAACATTAACTTTGCAATTATTGAACGAAAAACAGAACCATATTGCAAGGGGAAAACTGCAAAAATTGCAAAGTTACAGAAACAAAGATATTCCACATTCAAGCTGAAGAACCAATGCCTGGTAAAAATCAATGTTGTGGTTATGTCATACTGGAACAACTTAAAGAAAAATTTGCAGAAACGACAAAAAGGGTATAAGAAGATTATTATTTTGACACTTGTTCCCAAAGTACCAGAAGAATAGAGCAAGGATTATATTTCACTCTATGATACAGTAATTTCCTGAACGTTTCATCCATATGACGTATAATATTTTCCGATTTGTTTACTCCTGTTCCCAGTCATCCCAAAATGAAACTTACCAAGAGAGATTGCATTTAACAGTATAACGCTTTATTTAAAAAAATACTGTACTGATGATGATTTGACATGGAAAAATTAACATTTTTTAAAAGCTTTATAGCAATATCAACCGATACACCAATGTTGGTATTTGCGACGAGTTGTCTTATCTGAGACGATGTAAAATGGACATTTTGGTGAGGAGGGTACAAACTCACAACTCAGTTGATTTCATACTGATACCTTGGACGTCCCTTAACGTTGTTTAAAAAATGACATTGGAACCAATGTTCTGCGCCAAACTGATCAAAAGTGAAGACAATTTGCGCGTCGATATGCGGACAATTCGAAACGAATATAAAAACGGAGACAAAATATGTATTCAACATACAGAGATTTATACAATGACATACATCAACATTTAGACTCAAACTTCGCGACCCTCTTTTATGAGATAAAAACAAAAACGTCTCCCCACCCCTACCCCCCGGAATTAACTCTTGAGATCACTTTAACCAGAAAATGAAACCGAAAAATATGAAAAGCAGTATAATTTAATAGCTTTACTCAAAAAACGTACCTGAAGTGGAGCAAGATGAGGCGAGATGCCACCTGCTACTATAAGAACTTTGAGACCCTCTCACTTCGTAGCACCAGCTTTAATATAATTCCGTAAATATTACTTAATTGACTGGATTGTTATTAACGTCCTAAACGAGCTGCTGAGTTTCTAAGGGCTGAACCTAGTGTTTTCTCTCAAGCGAACTAAGAACCACCCTGTTCCATGGGTCACCACAGGCGACTTGAACACGTAACCACACGCACAGTAAGCGAACGTGTTAACCTCTCGGCTACCAGTGATCAACAGCCTGGCAAAGTGATGATAACCATCTCTCTCGTGATCCACTAGCTGAGGATCATGCACCATGCCACATCGAGTCACGAAGTTAACAAAACACAATAAGTGACTGTGAATAGTTTTATCAGCCACATTTACAACAAAAAAGGGGTACAACCATGCTTTACATAAGCTCACAGAAAGAAAAGGAAACAGCTATTCAAACACACTTGGATTTACTTTCTAATTACCATTGATAAATCTATAAAGTCAGGAAACATCTTAGTTGCTACATCTTTACTCACGTGATACCATGTAGCAAGCTGACAGCAATGGAAGAAAAATCAACATACGAGCAATTAATATACATTTCATACTATGTGATAGGAAAAGCTTATCTATTATAATAATTTTGCACATCAAACAATTGATGGATATCAATTGACAGCATACAGGCTTTAAAATTAACCAATAGACATGTTTCTCCATATGTTGATATACACTATCCCGTCACAATAGTGAACTCAATCACATGTCACGAAGACGTCACTTACCAGTATAACAGCAGTTGTTGACTAAGAATGAGTGACAACAGAATGGGTCGGTCAGCAGAGTTTAGTGACTTTCAACATGGAGCGGTCATAGTCTAGGAAAAATAGTGTTGGACCAGGGACAAAAATGCAACAGGAGCACTATAAACTTGAAACATATCTGCTAGTGATTCTGATTAATATATTAAAAAAATAGACAAAATTTGACAACGGGAACATGAGAAAAATTCCGTTACAAAAATGGCCGACGTTCCCCTGCCATTGCATAGAGAGATGTACTAATTTGAAACTGTGCAAATACATAAAACTGATTACAATACGTAAAATTGTGACAGGCGCTTAAGAATACCATTCTTGCTTTCAGTGATATAGCATTACCGTTATGCACAGGCACGTACCCAGAAGCTGGTTTCGGGTGGAGTCCGCGGGCTTCCGGTGAGTGGGAATCCACGGTGTGTGTGAGCATGAAATGTATATAATTACGCCTGAAGTAATACTAATTTTCTATAAAAATCCCAGTTTTGAGGGGTCCGCTAAATATGTCCCTGCTTGTCTATTATCGAAAAGTTAAATTAAACATAATGTAAACATCAAATAAAACTTAGTTTTTTGTTTTTTTTTATACCCATCCAAATAGCATGTGAAAATTTCCCCTGTCGAACAGTGTTTTGCATAAACTATAATACAGTTAGAATAGCTGCTTCCCAGTGTAGTCTTATTAAAGTAATTGATTTTTAAGCTTCAGAAGCTAAATCTTGGAAACCTTTGGAAACTTCTCGGTGAGAGGAGTTCAAAGCAGCTGAATCCCACTTTCTGGCTATGGTCTTGATTTCCAAGTAATTATGGTTTGTTTTCTAGGAAGAAGTTGTTCATAGTGAGAACAAATTGAGCCAGCTGAAAAAGAAATGACGTGCTAGGTTTACGAGGATTGGGGGCATGTATCGGAAAATGTTGAAGGGTAGCGGACCCGTGGGTGTGAGGAATATTAGTGTACAGTCCGTGACGTCACATCAACTGGCACCAGTACTGACTTTCCTACAGAAAGAATCTCTACCTTCCTCGACCACATTTTCAACCGTTCGTCCAGGCTCTCCCTTCCTACATCAGAGATATCAACCACTTCCTTATCGTAATACATTCTAACTCCTACCCGCTTCCAATAGAGTACTTCCATTTCAATTCATCCAGGTAAATCCTGAATTGTCCCACTGACTATCTCAGATCTCTGTGATACTTTTTTTCTACAAATATATGCAAAATAAAGAAACCCTTATTTTTTCCCTTGAAAAAAAAAAAAATCTGTGAAAAGTTACAGGCTCTCAAAATAGTTGCCAAGGTCATCTACTGGTATAAAATATAAAAATGAATGTTCTGGCATCAAAAATCAATTTCTCAGAGTCTAACGTACGGATTTGCATGAAATAAAAAGCATAACACTTCTCTCATGTTATAATGTATCGTGCCGGCCGGGTGGCCGAGCGGTCTGCGATGGTCCCGGCATGGGTGTGGATTTTAATAGCTAAAGGCGATGCGTGACGCGCCGAAGTCCAAGAGTTACTAGACTGGCCCATATAAAAATAAAGTTTAAGTTTTTTTTATAATTTATAGTGTGTAAAAAGTATTACTTCTGATTGACTAGTTTCCCAAGAAATTAATTGCAATATTGCCAAATTTAATTCGAAATTTCCGATTCTAGATAATTTTTAACTCTGGTCCTATTCGTCATATTGAGATCCGGTTTTCTGCATATGATAGATATTACCGGGTTCTATAAGGACCTTATTTTAGTTTTCACCTGAAGTGGTTAATTTTGGCCCTGCGGAGGTCTGCATTGAAAAACTGCCTAAAAGCCATTTTCTCGAAAACTCCACTTTTTTAATTTTTTTAATTTCTAGCAGAAGCAAAAACACGTGAACTTTAATGCTCCTTTTCCGTTTCTTCGGCCCGGCTCCAGATCTGCTGTTTTATGCCCCTAAAAATGTCCAACGATATTTTATTGGGTATGTATACAATTAGGTCTTGTCATTTACGATTCAATTCCTTATCGATAGTAAACATGTAAATCTTTTAGTGACTTTTGTTACTGAAATATAAAGTTAAATACATCCTATATACAGGGTGGTTCTCAATCTTCATATAAGGGCTTTAATTCGGCTCCTATTGTACACAGAGCTTTGAAAAAAAAATGTACATACCAAAGTGCATATGCGGAATCACATGATGATATTGGTGAAAGCAGTGGCATCCCGGAAATACCTTGACGGGAAAAAAAACTTCTAAATTTTAAACAGAAACTGGGGTTGAGTTTGCTCTCTTGTACCGTTTGGCAGTTACAAGACCTAATTTAGTAGGTTCACTGATAGGTTATTTAGTAAGTTAACACAAAGCCCCGCAGGGCCAAAATTAACCAGTTAGGGTGAAAATTAAAATAAGGTCTTTATAGAACCCGGTAATATCTATCAAATGCAGAAAAACTTGACCTCAATATGCCTAATAGGACCAGGGTTAAAAATTATCTAGAATCTGAAATTTCGAATTAAATTTGGCAATATTGCAATTAATTTCTTGGGAAAGTAGCCAATCAGACGTAATGATTTTACACACGATAAATTATAACATGAGAAAAATATTATGCCTTTCTATTTCATGAAAATCCGTACATTAGACTCTGAGAAATTGATTTTTGAAAAGAACATTGTTTTAATTTATGATGCCAATAGATGACCTTGGCAACTATTTTGAGAACCTGTAACTCTTCACATATTTTTTTTTTTCGGGGAAAAAATAAGGGTTTCCTAATTTACATATACTTGTAGAAAAAAGTATCATAGAGACCTGAGATAGTCAGTGGGACAATTTCGGGTTTACCTGGATGAACTTAAATGGAAGTACTCTAGTAGAAACGGGTAGGAGTTAGAATGTATTGTGATAAGGAAGTGGTTGATATCTTTGATATAGGAAGGAAGAGCCGGGACGAACGGTTGTAAATATGGCTGAGGAAGGTAGAGATTCTTTCTGTAGGAAAGTCAATACTGGAAACGATGGGTCTGCCAGGTATATGAATTTTGGGTAGTAGATATAATTTAGTTAGTTCCGGGATTGTTGGGACAGGAAATGGAGATGACGGATTGCGACAGTCCCTCATGGGTTCGGTGTGCTTGGAGGTAGATGCGGATTTTATTGAGGAAAGATTAGGTGAGATCCTCTTTGATAGAACGTTAAAAGTTAGGATAACAAAGCTGTTTAAGGGTGCCGGATCCATAGAGTAATTCATGACTACCGTGGTGGATCTCTTGTCAGCTGGGCGGATCTAAACGAAGAACTGAGACTACTTGACGTTCAGCAGTGGAGAGGTTGTGATGAGATTGATGAAATCAGGATGACAAATCTGTTTGAAGAGGAAGAAAAGACACCGTTCAACAGGAGGGCTGAAAGAATTTGCGAAGGCTGGGATGGGTTTCACCGTTTAAGAGGTGACAGAATGAGTGGACCAGTGGTACAGTCACCTTTGTGCGTAATTTCGGGTGGCAATTTTTAGGAGGGTGATCAATTACTATTTTGTAGATAGTATATTAGGTACCTATAATGAGCCCCTTACTACTGCTAATGGACTAGCTAAACAGTGGCGTTACGTATCTTCATTCATTGCCATGACGACTGCAAGAAATTCGTCCAAACATAGGGGGTAACACACCGAGAGTTGATAGCTGACAGATAAGTACTGAAATTAACAACTTTTAAATTCTTCAGGATTGACTAATACTTTGGTGACGAACATAAACTCAACATCGAAAGAGGAGGAGAACGTTTGAATGATTCATGTATCAGTTTCTGAGTTAGAGAACTGTCTCCTCAATTAAAGTACGGTACGGTCCCTGTCTTGTTCTTGTTATTATTATTATTTGATACGCTATAAGTAAATTCCAATATAAAATGGTTATCTAGCAGTATTTAGAATTTTGTTAAATATTCAGAGCTGGAAAATAATAAGTTCCATTTTATTCCTAACATATATTCTCGACATACAATTATCAACGACGCTGAATAAACGTAGTCAAAGGCAAAAGTTTGTACCCTACCATACAATTCCTTTCCGCAATAACTTTGGAAGGGTTAGACTGATTTGAATACAGTTTCCTGTAACTTAGACACACTGATTTTTTGTAAGTTACGGTAAACTGTACTCAAATCGGTATATACATTACGAAGTTATTTGGAAAAGAAATTCTTTGACTGGGTATACACTTTTGGTCTAACGGTACATATTTTGTTTGGATATGGAACATGGTGGTGGTTACTAGAGCAGCAGAAAATATGTGGCATCAAAAATAACAGTCCGTAGTTATGGAAGCCAGCAGGGGATGTTGTGAGTCGAAGTACACAATGTAGTAGGTACTGTGTGTGTCCTTGTACTCACATCTAGAGATAAAAAAAAAAAAGACGGCTTTGTTGAACGAACTTTTTTTTTTTTAATAAAAAGCAAGTTTTGGGGAGGGAGAAACCTGACATTTTAAAAACTTGAACTTTTTTGGTTTTCAAGATTTCTGGATTCCACTTGCCAATTTTGCTTTCTTATAATAGATTTTATGATTACAGGGCCTTTGTACCACACAGTGATGGTGTCCCGCCACATACCCCGCCTGATACGTAAGAATAATATGGAACTATACCGTTTTCAGGTAACTCATACATTCCCGTTGCGCAATGAAGTATCGCTTTCTTCGAATGCTGCCATAAGTCGTTTCAGTCTAAAGTCACCAGTTTTTGTAATATCGGTCTTATGAAGCTATTGTAGACCGGATTCCACAGTTAATTTACTTTTACCTATGAATGGCACTCCACTGAACTTACTATTAATGTTGAACTACATAATAAATAATAATAAACAAAAATATAGAAGCAATACACTTAATAGATATTGCCATCCCACTCATACACAATATCAGCACCACCCACCGTACAAAAATCAGCAAATATAAAGATCAATTCTTGTACTGTTATTATTATTTATTAACTAGCTGATTTGCCCGCACGTTGGTGCGAGGTCAATAAAATATGTTGTTAAAAGTTGTACTATTACTACTTACAACTACTATTATTTACCCATATCTTACATATAACACTTCCTTTAAATACTACTCATTAATTTATTTAAAAAATCATATTTAATCTGCTATTAAACATTAAATCTAAATATTTCTTGATTGCAACAATTAAATTTGAATTTAAGAAAACCTACACTATTTAGTTCACAGTTTTGTTCCACCCTTAACAATTCGCGTGAAAATGTGTGACGTTAATACTCACGTGGGGGTCTAATTGACCCCTAATCTTTTTGCGTTGCTTCTCGCATTGTGTATAGACAAGATGGAATTCATGCAACAATTCATTATATTTTCTAGTCCTTTTTGTACCGTACATTTCGTAATATTCTCAGACAAAGCTTTGAAAGAAAGATTTAGTTTCGTTTGCTTCTAATTAAAAGTGCAAGGATCTATAATTATAAACAAAAAAGTTTTCTTTGCTTCTGCGTATATAATAAATGAACGGTATAAATGTACTTTTCTTCAGTAGTCTTGTACTACTATTTATTAATGTAGGATAAAGGCATATCCCAACCAAGCGTCAAAATAAGCAGTCCTAAAACTCCAAGCACTCAAGAGATACTGATAAATAAGCTGTTCAGTACAACCAATAAGGTAGGCACAAGTAAAAGAGGTAGCAGGAAGGTACGGGGAGCTGAAACTCTCATACAAACAACACGATTTTAACTTCGTCACACGGTTGGGGCTAACTGATCCCCACGCGAGTACTTCAAGAGTTAAACACGGTAAAAATTTATTTCGTTGTTTTAAACAATAGAATATTTTTTTAAAAATGTTTTCACACTTTTGGAGGGTGGTTATTAACCTTTTAATGCTGCAGTTAATCCTTCTAGCTACATGTGTGCCAAAATTTTGTTCGAATACATCGATTTATATACCATTCAAACAAGTAGATCTTCATTTTATATAAAGGATTTGGGTTGGTCAGGATAAGTTTATTTTATTTCAAAACATTGCAACGCGGGCGAAGTTTTCTCATTTTTCCCGCTTTCAGTTCAAGATATACCACGTAGACTATTCCTCCACTTTAATTTTCATTGGCTAAATGGCGTGTGACGTTACCTGGAAGATACTGTAGATTCTAAGCAGCTTAGCATAAGCTCAGTGTTTGTTATGCTAGGCGTTGATTGAAACTGATATATGCATTTTTTTATTATTTTTTTTTTTATCGGGCCTCTTCAAGTACTCGCTGGAGCTTCTTGGTTGCATTCAGAATATTAATTGTTCAACAGCACGTGATCTTTCAACTGATGCCATCAGGGCTAACGTTTCGCTAAATGGGCTTTACTTTCCCCACCTTTCAGTTACGTAGTCTATTTCGTACCCACCTCACGGCTCAAACCTTCCACCATTCGTAAGTAGTCCAACATTCAATTGCTCTTCCTACGAATTTCACGTGCTTACATTTTTTTCTTTCTTTTTTTTTGTCTCATAAGACATTAACTTACCCATTTTCTCTGTAAATTTTCCTAACTTTTACTATTTCTGATTCGGGTCTGCAGAACCTAATCCCACGGGTTTTCTGCGCTTAGCAATCACATTAGAACTTCCATATTATGCTTTCTTTTCGTAAATTTTAGTATATATTTTATGGCTTTAGGAAGATAGCATTTCGAAGAGTTTCCAGTGGTCTATGGCAGAAGCAGCTAAACTGCAGTACACCTTTTTCATTTTTTCGGCATCAGATTCAATATATGTTAACTTAGGCTACGTTACATTGCATTATTGTAAAAATAAATGAAAATAAGAATATAAAATAAGAGCAGCTCCTTAACTTAATTTTTTCTGATGTGATTTTGAACTAAAATGTGAATAAGAGCTTTAAATGGCAACTCTACGTACGACTATTTAGTTGGAATTCAGTGGCGAGTTTTGAGACATTTTATTTCTTCTGGGAAGCATAAGGATTTTCTAGCTGATAATTTGTGTGGCACCATGATCTGAAGAGGAGGAGTGTGGATGTATTTGATCAATTGGTTGAGGATATTAAGCATGTTTATTCTGGTTAATTGTCGATATTTTTTACGTTTTTCTGTTTTTGTGTGTGGTAGATTGTTTCTATATTGGTAAGTATTTTAAAAAAATAATTTGTACTTATTTATTAGCATTTATTTCGGGGGGGTCCACCCGCAAAATGATTAGATTGTAATTAAATTACATGTTGTTTTGCGTGTTTTGTTTCGGGGTGTTATTCTGTTTTGGAATGATTTTTGTTTTTTGAAGTGAATTATGGGGGGAGTCCCCCCGCAAAGTGATTCGATTGTAATTACATTTTTTTTTTTTTTTTTTTTTTTTTTTTTGCGTGGTTTGGTTTGGTGTGTTTTTCTGCCTTGTGGTAACTGTTGTCTTTTGAAGTGAATTTGCGAGGAGGGGTCGTTCCTTCCCCAAAATGCACGGAATGATTTTTCGGAAAAGTTCCACGATGTTTTCGCAATCGGTACTGTGACTTATAGTGAGCCGTTGTAAACTATTACTGGTAGTCAACGTTAATAGATATGAACACACTGAATGATGAATTGCTGAACATTGAATTTATTATTGGAGTCGATGTTCCGGGTTTTTCATTCAGTGTTGTTGGAACTGTTAACTTTGATTTCCGGTAATTGTCTACAACGGTTCACTATAAGTCACAGTACCGGCTCCGGAGCCCTACATGGATTTGGGGGAGATACTAAATGCCATCCCTACACCAATATTTTCAAGCAACCTACACTAAAGATAACAACAGTGGAAAGATTGTTCATAATATATTTAATTTTTGTATTGAAAAGAACTTGAATACCACAAAAAGAGGATTCTTCATAGTTAGAGCATATGAGAATTCTGTCTTGTACGGAGATGTAAGGTCAGTGTTCGATTTGTGTGTGTGGGGGGGGGAGGATGCCGGGGGTCTTCCCAGATGCTTGAGGATTTATCCCAGGTAGTTAATTCTAAATATCATCCCAACCAGGGATAAAATTTTTGTATTTCTACCCAAACAGGTGGTATGTTGAAATTTACCAGCAGCCACTAGATTAAGGACGCCCCCTTCGCAATTTTTAAGAAATGGAACACTGTTAAAGATATCTGTGTGAGCAAAAGCTCACTTACGGAGCGGCCGTAGCTCAGTGGTAAAGCGTTGGCTTAGCATACGGGAGGGCCAGGGATCGATACTAGTGGTTGACCACCTGACTGATGTTTCTCCTGTCATACCAGGCAAATGCTGGGAGGGTACCTACAAAGAGGCCCTGGTCGTTTACCTTTCATCCTCACCCTATCCCGGCCTGAGTCTCACATGCCTAAAGGCCTTAATTCAAATTCAACAACTCAAGACTTGAGAACAGCAGAGAAATAGCAAGGATATTTAGAAATTAAAAATGTAAATGTACCCCCATAAAGAGATTATCCCATGTATTTATTAGCTATACAACACCAATATCAATAGCTGAATGTGTACATCCGTTCAATTCAGCGAATAAGATTGTAACCTCCAAGTTGCGAAGCAAGCTTTTCGGATGAAGATGTACCCGACCGTTCATTGATATGCCGATCCAGGTGGCCGAACGGTCTAGCGCGCTAGTCTGTCGAGTCAAGGATCGTGGGTTCGAATCCCGCCTCGGGCATGGATGTGATTTTAACTGTTGTCCGTAGTTAGGAAAAATCAGTTGGGTGGCGCATTCGGTTAGGGTGCGGGACACCTTAAAAAAAATAGCTAAGTGGCAAGAGCGTCTGACCAGTGTGTTTGTGGACCCGGGATCAAAACCCGACCACTTCAATTTTTATAAATATATATATATATATATAAATTGATCATGAGAGACCAAATCTCACCGTAAAATTTCAACTCTCAGCTATGGTTCCTATCTGAGATTATCTGATCTTGAAACCAGTGGGTGGAAAATGAAAACAGACCAGAAGTCCACTAGTATGGTCCCCTGTAGAAGGTTTTGATTTCCTACTTTCAGTACCGGATTTTTTTCAAAAAATCAAACCCCAGTAGGGCCTATCTGAATTGGAATTTTATTTCTGTCTTTTAGACAGCTCTAGCTCAAACCAGATTTTATCTACCCTTCTACAATTTACAACGGCACGGTTCTCTCATGAATAATAATAATAATAAAATCAAGCAACCATACAAAAAGATTTTATAGATAGATGCAGGCATGTATGTTTCATACGAAACAAACTGCCGTTAACTAACCTGTCGCTGCGAAGTCTGTCGTGGTAGAATGTTTTTAATTGTGTTCGCAAACATCGTGAGGAGTTTCTAATAAATAAACAAGAACGAGAAAATTATTCAAAATCACTTTTCTTGGATTCTGTTAAAGAGCAGACAATACAGCAGACATCGTTTCCCTTGCCCTCTCCAAGACCTTCTTCGTCACAATTGCCAGATCCAGTGTTCCAAACACACAAAAAATCTAACCGAAAACTTTCTTTTGGTACTTGGAAAGGGATGAGTAAACGCACGAGAATTACGTGATTCAACGTGATATGTAACAAGCATTCAGCATGATGGACATGACTTGTACACGTGAAATATTCACCTTCCTGATCAAGTTGGCCAAGATGAATCAAAGCGGGATAAATAGATTAGATTAAAATTCAATTACAATAGAAAGGTTGTAAAAATCTGCATATTCAGAGAAAATAGTCAGTGGAGAGAGAGCTGAATTAGAAATAGTAATAATAAAAAAAACTGCTACTAGAACATCAAGAGTAGAATGTATCAGAATATGCTTTACAACTAACGGAAATTTCTCATAGATCTTTCCAATTTCCAGAGACGGACAGTAGCGGATTACCAAACAGGGCCACTAGGCACGTGCCTAGGGGCGGCAAATCTTTTCCCCAGAATATCAAAAATAGTCGCCGGAAATGCTATTTTAATTAATATGAAGGAACTTTCCTGTTTAAATATTCATAGTTTGCAACTCTGTTCTTTATTATAAAAATTACACACGTACTTAAAGACCTTATCTCCAAACCTTTCTTACAAAACTTTTAAGCAGGCACGTTTTTTTTATAACAGTTTAACAGTATTGAACGAAAGAAAGACGCCGACCATATGCATCGTTTACAGGTTACTTTGTGATATTCAGGTTTCTGCGTGATTGTTACAATGCCAATCTCAAAAAATAACACCTAAAATAGAAAAAGACAGAGCGGAAGAAAATTCTGTTGATCATTTTTCAGACTGCTGATAAGTGAGTCAGTGCTGCTTTCACGTTGGCGGCAAAAGTGGTTGTTTGAACAGTGTTACTAATCTACTCATCTACTTCTGACATGACTAGACGGGTATTTTTGCGACGCAGTAAATAACTACGCATTTTTCTAACTCCATACAACTAGTTCTTGTCTTACTATATTCTCTGGTGCATCAAGTTGGTGGATACTGCATTAGTTGCATGTACGTTTGAGATTTGATGGGTTGTTTTATCCAGCAACATGAAGCGAACAAAGTAAAGCGCTTATCGTAAACTTGCAAACCAAAAGCGTAAAAGAGAAGCAACCTTACAGAAAAAGCTCGGTACAGTGGACGCGTTTCGTAGGCGAAAGGGACAAGTAAGTGATTTGTGAAAGCAGTTCAGAAATTGAAGTGAAAGCGACTACACCGACTGAACTCTATGAAACCTAAAATGTTCAAATATTATGGGTTTGGTGCAGGGAGAACATGCTCCTGAGGTAGTATCCCCTCAGTTCGTAGGAGTTCCTGATTGTGACAGTGATAGTGCCAATTTCGTTAGTAACGATTCTGCCGAGTGGTGTCTGAATGAGTCTACAATTGACATTCTTCTAACACGTGGAATTAATCAGAATTCTGGAAACGATCTTTTTAAATCACAAAGACTCATAGCAGGTGGGAGAAAGTTTTTAAATAAGAGTTTTCTTCCTAAACTTGTAAATGCGAATCAGCTTTGCGGAATTATTTTGTTTATTCGTGCAGCACTGCTGCCGTCATGTAGGTTGTTCAAGGGCAAGACGAAGATCACAACTCCAAATGTGGACATTGTATTAAGAATGTTTTTGTGTACTGCTTTAACAAACTGTTCAGCTGAACGTTCGTTTTCGGCTCTGAAGAGACTAAAAACTTATCTCCGTAGAACCATGTGTAATAAAAGACTGAACGAGTTATCTATTTTCCACATTGAAGCAGACAGACCTTTTGATTGATAGACACATCAACTTTGAACTTATACACAAGTTTGCAGCAACCAAAGTGAGGCGAAAGCAGCTTCATTTATGACATGTCAATGGTGAATTTCTCAATACATTACAAAAGTTTAGGTATAGCACATACAGAAAATGTATTATTTGCACTATATTTTTATTATTGATTTTTATCCTTCGCTTTATCCTTCAATATGTTCTCTAATTTCTATATTACTGAAAAGATACTGAAAATACCATTTTTCTTTTGAGAAGGGCAGACATTAAATGTGTGCCTAGGGGCGCCGAGGAAGTTTAATTCGCCACCGGAGACGGAAGAAACTTTCCCAACTTACAGAATACCGTATTTTACACCTCTCATATCCCAGGCTGGGACCACATTTAGAGAAACAGAACCAGGGAAGATTTGTCTTTTGTAGCTCGTCACTCTACTATGCTATAGAGAAGTTTTAGGAATAACTATTTTTTTCTATTCCTTTTATGTTCTGAAGTAAAGACATCCGTATAGGCTTGAGGGTAGTCGCCACAAATACAGACGCGTCGGTCGACCAGTATGTAGAGACACTTTGCTCATGGGGTAAGAAAAAACGCTCATGCTTCAGCCTTCATCAAGAAGTGGACGATGAAAACCAGTATTTTGAAAAAAAAAGTTTTATATGTCCATTCAACGGTTTATCCGACGTATAATAATGGTTGAAAAGAGATTGAAAGAACATTTAGGATAAACGTTGGATTCAACATCAAAAGTGGAAGAAGAAAAAGTCAAGAAAAAATACCTTTAAAACAAACACTAATACACTTTTCTAAAAATGTGGCCATCTGAATAATCATGTACTCAAGGGTGAAATTTCAATCTAGAAACAATTAACATATTTCGTACGTTCCTAAGGCGACATATTACCCTCAATAAGTGTAATACGTCGCCTTAGAAACACACATATGAAGCGAAATCTATGTCATAGTTGAGAAGGAAAGATGGAAATGCGTCATATTAACGCCCTATGGACGAAATAAAATGTTCGTTGAAATATAGTTTGAAATTCAATCTGTTTTCAACATGCAAATGAGAACATCATGAACGTAGTTAATTTCATTCTCTTCATTTTTAAGTATATTTTTATGCAATTAGCTTAGAAAGACACATATGATATGGTATAGTTCAATATTACAGTTACCCTGTTTACTTAGATAGCACATTAAACTTGCAGCAGGTTTGCAACGATATTGGCATTGCAAGTCTCCAAATTTGGGGCAAGTTTAGCGTTGCAAGGCTGCAAATTTGCTACAATCGTACAGCAAGTTTGCTAGTTAACCGATGCCAAACATGATACAAACTTTTCACGCCAAACTTCTGCAAACCTTTCACGATAAACTTACTACAAACTTTTTTTTAAAAAAAAAAACGTTGGTAGCCCAACATGGAGCCTATAGTGATGAATTTGAATTTAAGTCAGCCACAGAGCTATATACGTTTAGTTAATTTCGAAGCAGGCTTCCTCGTTAAGGTGTGTTTTATTAATTGTGTATGAGTGATTGGGAGGTGTCGAGTTAACTGCCCCTTTTTTCGATGTCTACGTGTGTTTTAAATGCCTGGAGATTTATTACTGTTAATATATATATTAGTCTGCTGTGATTTTATATAATTAATTACTCCCTCATAAAGACGGTATTTAAAATAAAACCTATTGTCACATGAGTGCAGCTTTCTTATTCCAGTTTCACTCTTGGGTTTGGGTACAAGAATAAATAATAATACTAATAATGAAATTTCGATAAACTTATTTATTGGCTCCTTTATTTTGCGTTGTTGCGTATGAGATGTTTATATAAGAAATAAAGAAGGAACTGAAGTTAAGTCGTAGTACTTTAGAAGCCTGTGAGGGTGCCAAGTATTCTATCAGCTCTCCCAAGAAGAATGTTCTCTTTAAAAGTGAGAATGGTCGCTTTATGACAGTGTTTTGTTCCTTGTTACCTACAGTTCAGTTATCTCCCGTTGAAGGGCAAGTGTGTTTAATATGATTTTCCTTTATGGTATAGATTAGACTGTTATCTGCCTAATTGTTTGCTTAGCTACCTATTTTCTAGCTGCAGATTTTCTGCCTTCTCTTCTCGCGTTGATATGTATTTTCTCTTTTCCTTTTTTAGTTCTTTTCACCTTCACCTTAATGTCCTTTTGTGACGCTTTATAATCTGGCCATCTTGCCAGTGATTGTTAGCTGGAATGTATCCTTTGTCCTTTTGTGACAATTCAGTGTGCACTATTTAATGTAGTACAGCCCGCTCGAACAAACTCTTGAAATACATAAGCGGTGGCTTTTACCATTCTTTGCTAAGTGTTAATGAATGAGTGAATTGTTATTAACGTCCTAAACGAAGTGGGACTTACAGTTTTTTGCAAAATGGACACAGAATCACCTCGTTCAATGGATTCTGGCTGGACCACACGTACAGAAAGCGAGCGCTTTAACCTTTCAGCCACCCCGAGGCCTAAGAGGTAACGAATTGTTAAGAAATTGTAAATGCTTTGAAGTAGATTAGACTCGTTAACTAACGATGTCTTAAATTCTTAACGAAAGTTAGTGAAACCGACTAATTGGGTTGCTTTGACCAATCTTCGGTAAGAATTACCGAATCGTTATGTAACATTTTTAGAGGTTAGAAATGCATTACGTTCGTTATCTAACGATTTACTGAATTCTTAACGAAGGTTGGTGAAACCGACCATAGATTTGTTGAATTCTTAAACGTTGTAAAAACGCACAAATTAACTTCCAAGTGGCGTCACACGCCATTCAGTCAATGAGAATTAAAGCATGGGAATGGTTTAACTGATGTACTGTTTTTAACTATGTGCAATTTGCAGTGCGGGGAACTTACTAATCCAAAGATTCATATATAACTGGGCGAGCCGCTGACAGGGAAATATGAGTACCCGTAGCGCTCCTAGTGTCAGGGGAACACAACACCAAACAAAATCGATACACAGCACTTCGCGTGCCATGACAGGTTTGGTTCTAACTTGTAAGTCGAATTCGATAAGCATTTTTAAATTTCCCGGTTATATGATATGCAAATCTCAAATGTTACCATCATGTCCTTATGAAGTCTAGGCTGTTATAGGCATGTCGTTAAATGGGAACATAAAAGAGCAAGGATAATATTTTTTTAACTGATTCACATGTTATGTTTCAATATAACAACGGGTCTCTTATTAATTTTTCCTCCACGGTTATTCATGTCCGTGGCTGCCAAGGTAAGCCATTAGGCCAAGGTTTGTATAATGTATAATGAAAACTTTACGACTTCTGGCGCTGTGTCGCTTTCAATGTTTATTAATCCATCATTACGTAATTCTGCTTGGATACGGAAAATAAAAACAAATTAGATGATTCCGAAAACTGTTATAGCGTTTTCACACAGGCGCCCTGACCAGTGTTGACTCGGGAAGCTGTGTGAACAGAAGTGGACTGAATCAAGCTGAGTCGTGTTAACGCGTACCGGGATTGGGCCATTTCAATATGTATGCTAACCCGTGCTACGAAGGCGTTGCCCACTCGCGCAGGCGCAACCTTAACAAGGGTTTGTTTCGAAATTGATAGCTTGGTATGGTGGTTAGGTCAGAAAGCTGGTCCATAGGTCCCAGGATTGAATCCTGGTATGGCTACTTTGACATTTTGAAGAAAAAAAACTTATAAAATATATTTAATTATTTTATTTAGAAATTTATTGCATATACTAACGTCAGATGAAGTTTCATTTTCACATTGCCAATGTGGAATTTCTTGCGATGGGATAGCATCTGCACGAAGTCTCTTCTTTGGAGGTAAGCCAAGTAATTCAGTTTTTAGGTCTCTTTCATAATCACCCGGCAAGAAGTTCTTCGAACAAATACGGGCGTTATTTACATTAATTTTGTCAGCCCACTCTTGTTGAATAACTTTCTTTTTCGGAAACCTATGATAGAGTGTCCCTTCCGTTTTACGTCCATAATTACAACGAAGTGCAACAGCACAATTACTATCATTCTTGCTCATTTTTTAAACATAATGTGGTAAATCCTTTCAAAAGTAAGCTAACACCTTACCCGTAGATTTTAAGTAAGCTTAAAGCTTCCCTCAAAATCTTTTAACTTACGTCATCAACACAATGCAAAATATGTATATGGGATATGGGAAATCAATTTTGTTCACTTGTTGGCAATGAACCCCTCCGCATGACTGCTAATTCCCCTGTCGCGAGAGACACTGTGATAGCATGACTTGCCCTGATTGGCTGTTGTTGTTGTTACCTAGCTGGCGATTTCCAATGCTAGAATACAGACATTTCTCTAAACGGATACTCTTTGCTTAACGACAGTATCTGCCAGTTTCGTCATACACCATTCAGCCAATGAGGAGGGAATGCTTTACCTGTTATTTACAGATCCTGGTATCTAGCCAAGAGCAGATAAAACTCTATAGTATCTAAAAATTTAAAAAAAAATGAAACGATTACGCAATGGAAAAGCATATTTAGCTGCTACCGCGTAAGAAGAAATAATACGAATACGAATCTATAGTATCTAGGAACCATAGAGTTAGGAAGAAAATATAGTACATGACGTCACATGAAGCCAAATTCAGGTTCATCGGCAGCCATATTGTGTGGCCCATTAGAGTCCCTCTATACCGAATACTGTGAGGATTGCCTTTTTCAATAGAAGGATGAGTGCACCTCAAAGAGGCAATACTCGGAAAAGAGGGTCTCTTAGTATGGGGCCAGTTAATATGGCCGAAATGCCTCGTTCCTTCCATCTCTTGGCTTCATTCCCCTCTAACAAAACAGCCTAAGGTTCCCTCTATTTATATTCCTAACTCTATGCTAGGAACATTAGAAAAATTGAATTAAATGCAATACGACATATCCAGTAACAACAGAGAGTTGTGAAAAATGGTTTCTATATTACATATATTACGAAAGGAGAGTAATTTTAAGAAATTAGCCGTAAGTTTCATCATTGCTCTTCTACTTGGTAATTAGTAAACAGACATTAAATTCTTAAGAGAAATTCACTTTCCACATTCTCGAATAGTATGGAATTTTAATTTTATATGGCCTTTAAGCATCTAAGGCTCAGGCCGTGATGGGGGTGGGGTAAGGGTGCGGAAATGTGTCGGCCAGGGCTTAAGTTGAAGGTCCCATCTCGACATTTGCCTGGTGTGACAGGAAAAAACTAAAAGAACTGTCAGGATGGTCGGTAAATAGTATGGAGAACTATCGTCTTCTTTTATAGCTCAATCGATGAGACGTCAAATTGCTCAACGTGCAGCGGATAAACTTCAGATACTACTCCGAGGAAAGAATAATAATTGTTGGAACAATGATTTTGATTTTGGTTGCTAGCGAATTTGCGGCTATTCCATTGTCTGCAGTTATGGCCCTTTTTTACTCCCACGTTCCTTCATAGTTTTTTCGAGATTCAGTATATCTTGTTAGCTGAGGTTAGGTTAAGTTAGACATTGAACATTTATGAAAAAGTTAATATAGTCTAAGTGCCATGAACTGTTCAGTGGAGTACGCAAATTCAGTCATTAAATTAAAAATGAATTAGATAATTTAAGTTTAACTAACCAAACAAAATTGAACCGAATCTTACCTTCACTGTATTCACAATCATATAAGTCATGGTTGGACTGTTTAAAACGAAGATTTTTTTGTTTTGCATGGTGTTATGGTGTATAAAAGTCTATGTCATATTCAAAGAAGAAAGTGCTACAACGATGTACTCAGAACAATGTTTGTAAGGAAAGCGCGAAAGTCATAAATATACCTGGTTTCCATAATGCCACTAAACATTGCTGGCAAAACTCCACACCGCCCCTGAAAAAAAAATAAGCTGAACAGTTTCAACACCAACATCGTAACAGTGTTTTTTTTTTTCAGACTCACCATCCCTTTTCTTCTTGTTCTTGCAATATATTATCTGTACCTCTTCTCTTGTACGTTTCAATTTCTTCGTATCACAGCATCATCTTGTTTCTTTCCTCACTCTCCTCACACTTTCTACACCATATCACGCGTTCTTCTTCCTGTCTTCTCATCCTCCTCCTTTGTCTTATTAGGATTATCTTTCAAACTATATCCGTTCTGTCTCAACTGATGCTATAGCGTCTCTATGCCCAGTTGTTCACTCATATTAATTGTTTCCATCTTCTCTTCCACATTCCTGACAAATTTGTTTTTAGGCATTATCTACATCATTTCTCTTAGGGCAATAAATCTCTTGTTCGCACTAATTCTGTCATCACGTATATTTTTAATTTGACTTCTGTCGATTTCTTAATTCTCATATCTAGAAATTTTATTATGTTGTCCTCTTCTACTTGTATCCCTTTCCTTCGTCCTCTTTGACAAATTTGCCCATTTATCTCCTAGTTCCTCTCTAAAACTCCAAGCACATACGATTATTCCATTTTTTATTCAGTGATAGTGCAAGATTGAAACACTTTCCTCAGTTACTATGATATACGTCGTGTGGTCTTATGATATATTCTAAGTGAAAGGTCTTCGTCAAAAATGATATGTATAAAATCCGTATGTACATGAAAAAATTTCTAAATTTAATTGAAAAATGATGTACTTGTATTATAAAATGATATTTTAAAAGGACTTCGTCAGGAGTTTGTTATTTTAGAAAACGATTATACATATCGATACTCTAACTGGGCTATAAAACCTGTTATGCTGACAATAAAAGAAATTAGACAAAGCAATCGCTTTAAAAACTACAAGCATTTAGCTACATTTTGACATGAAAAAAAAAAATATTAGCAACATTTTAAAATATTTTCAGCATGTCGTGGTACCAAGTCAAAATCCTTATAAGCACCCAGCATTAAATGTTAAGGAGATTGTTCATAGTATGGACAAACTGTTTAGGCAAGTTGTGATTTTCCTGAAATAGTTGTGAACTAGTAAGTGGATTAATTCCTTAAAGTATATCACATTAGTCCATTATTAAACTTTGTCGACCAATATAGTCCGTTGATATCCTGATTTAGTAGCTCGTACATCTCTGAAAGTTTGTAGCACTGTCTTACAAGATTTCAAATATTTTGTGTACTGTGCATTTTAAATATAGTGATTAGTATATCAACTCCTGAGCGGTCAACACTGATTCAGGTATGATAACATTGTTCATGGCTCTGGATACGGTGTTTAGTTAATATAGTATTGTGAACGCTTTAATTCATCTATTGTAGTTTTTTAAAAGCCTAAATTGATACCAATTTGTACAGCAAACAGTAATAAGTGGAGGTTGAAGTTATAAGAAATAGTAGCTTTTTCCTCAAGAAGAATTGTTGCACTGAATGCATAATAGTTAAGACAACCAACATGACATTACAAATATGCTCGAAAATATGAATGGCCAGGTTATTCCTCCATTTGGAGCATGAAATAATGAGTAGTTGAACATCACTTAGAGAACACGAGATAGACAGAAATGCCATCCTTGTCTTGTTCAAATACACACACACTCACACACACACACACACACAGAGAGAGAGAGAGCATGGAAGAAGACGGGGAAAGAGCGAAAAAGAGGGGAGAAAATAAGAAAAGAGGGAAAGAAAAATGGCAAGACATGGAAATAAATGAAATTTTAACGCTTATGAATTCACAGTCTGCGTCTCCTTATGTCTCCTTCTCTCTGTCTTGTGTTTTTCTCCCTTTACGGGATAAATCTCTTTCATGAGAAATCGCGAACATCATTTACAGCGGTTAGTTCCTTGAAGAAAATAATTGGAAATCCGGGCGTGGAATCGAACCCACGACCTTGAGATTGAGAGTCTGACACGCTGACCACTTAGTCACCATAACAAATGTGTTGTCAAATCAGCCATTAAACTCGCTACTCTCAGCGCTTTATTTATATACATCCTAGCTTTCAGTACCTACTCTTCACATTCCCATGGTCACGAAGTTAAAATAACCTAAGAAAAATGGAAAAATAACAATTATTAATAATAAATATTAACATATATTTTGAAAGAAAAAAGAAGATAAAATCTTGCCCTCACGCCGGGAATCGAACCAGGGTTTTTATTTAGTAATCCAGCGTCATACCAATACGCCAAATTGGCAATGTCGCTGACAATCATCAAAAACATATAATGATTAAGGTTTCAACACTATGTCCAAGGGTTCTAAGTTGCCAAAAAATTCCTGGGTCCAGATGAAAATATTTCAAGAACTAATCATATTTTTGTAGAACTCAGAGTCCCCACATCACTTTTTATTACATTGTAATATGTATTTTTAGGTTTCAACAACAAAGTCCTCACACGTTCCACACCTCCCACCCAGTCATCTCGTTCTCAGAATTCATGATGTAGTGGACATTTTCACCTGAGGATGATTGTTTAATGATGTCATGTCATTTCCGGGAGAACCTGTTACACAACATTTCTTGGAAAAACCCAAGTTTTCAGACTTCACAACGTCATGGGAGTTTCCCGTACTGAGCTATATAAGACAACCTTCCTCCTACGGAGCTAATTTGATGTTTGATGCTCAGTGTAAAAAACATCTATAACAACTGTTGCCCACAAAGCTTACTTTCACATGGGTTCTAAATTTCGTATCGTGTATGTACATACATACCGACGATTTCTTCAATTCATATACAGAACGCTTTTCGTTTCACAGCCAGTGGTGTATTATCAAATAGGCCTACTAGGCACGTGCCTAGGGGCGGCTACTTTTGAGGGCAGCAAAGTCTTTTTTCCAAAATATCAAGAATAATAACCGGAAATGTTTTTTTTTAAATAAATATGAAGGAATTTTCCTGTCCGAAATATTCATAACTTGCAATTCTGTTCTTTATTATAAAAATTATACATATAAGGCTTAAAAGCCTTATATTCAAACCTTTCAGTTAGCTTTTGTAAGATATGTGAATGAATATGGTAAACCTGTTGAACGATTTCTTTCGTTTCTGTCAAATCCAGGTTACAAGTCTGAAAATCTATCCGAAGCAGTAATATATATATTGACCAGACATTCTATTGACCTTACTAATTGCAGAGGTCAGACGTACGATAATGTCAGCAATATGTTGGGGGCAGTTGTATAAAAGCATTTTCACTAGGGTGAGCCATCTTTTTATATTGCGGTTCGAGTAGTCATCAGAAGTTGTACTCAAACTCAAATTTCTAACATTTTTTTTCGGCCGGTTTGGGTCCCCCGAAAAAAAAAAGGTTAGAAAGTTTGAGTACCGTGCAAAAGTTTTTGATTGATATGTTATGCTTGTTCGTCCGAAACATAGCCGGATCAAAAATAAATATTTAGCCGCGTTCCGAGGGCCCGAAAACGGACGATTTTTTTTTTAGAAATTTGAGTCTGAGTACCGTGCAAAAGTTGTAGAATGTTATTCGCCGAAACACAGCCGGATCAAAAAAATATCCAGCCAGGTCCCGGAGTCCGAGAATATTTTTTGGTTTGAAAACGGTCAAAAACGTTTGACGGTCATATTTGAAATGTATTCATTTCGTACCAATGCACAACTTTTGATGACTGCTCGAACCCCAATATCTGAAAAAGTTTCGGCCCACCCTAATGTTTACTTTTCACTATGCTTCAAAATGTTTCCTTTTTTCCAGTTTAACAAAACTCTGGAACTCACTTGCTTATTTCATGTATCCAGGAAGCAAAACACTAACTTTTTTTTGTCATAGACACGTTGGTCAGCAAGAGAGGAGGCTTGTACATGTACAATATATATTTAAACTAAGATAGTGTAATGTCAGCCCTTACTCATGTGAACGATGATCCTTTTGAAAAACCACTAGTTCGAAATGAGAACTTATCCCTCTTGAATCAACTATACAGACTGGAGACAGTTTTCATGATCATTGTTTGGAAGGATATACTGCAGAGATTCCAGAGAGTCACTGTGAATTGCAAAGTTTCAACATAGATTTAACAACAGTGCATGATTTATTTGAATCACTTGTGAACTTCATAACTTCACCTCGTGATATGTTATGAGCAAAAATCCATGGAAAAACTTATTTGTATTACGAGTGTTGTTATAAATGGTTTAGAAAACGTAACATTCAAGCCGATGAAGTAAGAGACAATGAAGTTCTAACAGGAGGAGAACATTTTAAAGTTGAAGTGTTTCTTCCTATTCTTGGTAGTAAGTTGCACTTGAATTAACTAGAAAAAAGGAAAGCTATAAGTTAATGTCTGACAACTTCATGGTTTTCAGTAAGTCAAAGTTCTTCTTTTGTCATTTCTGAACGCGCAGCTAACCTTCAGGTTGCATATGATACTGATCTGGAATCAACCTTCGCAAATGAATGTGTGCATTTTGCGGGGCTTCTGAAGACCAGAGGAATCTGTGGCTCGCCAGCAGAATGTAAGCATTTATAAGGAAAGTAAAGCTGCAGTCTGTGTTTCCAAATGGGAACATTGCATTAAGAATATTTGTGTCCTGCTGTAACAAACTATTCAGCTGATCGTTTGTTTTCGGCTCTAAAATGACTGAAGACTTATCTCCGTTCAACCACGTGTAATAAAAGAGTGAACGAGTTTTCTATTCACCACATCAAAGCAGACCTCTTGACTGATGGATACTGCAAATACTATTTTTCTTTTGAGAAGGGCGCGCATTAAGTAGTGCCTAGGGGCGCCGAGGAAGCTTAATCCGACACTGTTCACAGTTATCTCTAACCTGTCTTTATGATCATTGAAATGTTTACCACTGAGAGAGTAGTGTTCCTACTGTCCAAAGAAAATTTCAGAATTGAAATCATGAAAAGCATGTAAAGCGAATGCATGAAATTGAATCATCATATCAAAAGAGACGAAAGTGTGAGAGTAGAATTGAACACTCTGAAACTGTATTTAGGGACAAATTGAAAATGTTTGAGCAGAAGTCATCAGGATAGACAAACGTTTTTGAAGAGCAAGAAACGCGAATATCTACAAATAATAATAGACTACGAAAAAAACAACTTGGTTTAAACAATGTCAATTTTCAGTTCACAGTGGCATTGAAATTATAATATCAACAACAAATGTAAAAGACCTACTGGATGAACTGTTTTCAGCAGGAAAGAGCTATTGAAAAGTCTTATGGTCCATTTGCAGATAGCCAAACCATGTTTTAGATGTACACGTTAGTGTATATGATCCTCTGCTTGAAACATCTTACATAGACCTACCTCGCTGGGTAAAATTGAAACATGCAGTTATAAATATACAAACTAAAGATGTTTTCTATATTGCATTCTCGCTGTACAGCATCCTGTGCAAGATCACTCTGAGCGTGTATCACATTATTTGCCTTACGTACATGAAATTTTATCCATTTTCGAGGAGAAAGGTATTCAGATCACTGTTTCCGTCTGACATGTGAACAAGTTTGAGTTAAAGTATAACTATAGATATCCAAAATCTCAGATCTTAAGTAAGGTGTATGGAATAAATTATGAACATGCAACCATCTTTCCCCTCTATATCAGTAATCATATATCTAAGGAAAATCATGTCCTGTTGTATCATATTAATGACTCAAGCTCATTACTGTTTGAGCAATAACTTTTGAGGCTTAGTCAGAAACCAAGAAACTAAGCATGAACATCATTTACAATTTTTGAGCGTTACTTGCTACATTTTAACAACAAATTGAAACTAGACGAACATCTAGAATTGTGTAAAGTTCATGTAGCACCACGGGTTTATGTATCAGAACTCGGTAAAGCAATGAAGTTCAATCGGCTAAAATTACTATTGCACAGCTTATGTTGTAATTGTTTTTGACTTTGAATAAATATTAAAACCATGCTCACACCAACATATAAATATTGATAGAGTTTCAACACAAATTCATGAGTATGAGGAGTGTAGTTTTGGGTAAATGATATGCTGGGCGAACAATGAATCAGAAGTAAAGCTTGTTACATATCGCGGAGAGAATGTAGCAGAAACATTTATATTTAAAACGGAAAATGTGCTTCGTGTATTAGTCACATGAATCTCCTGTTTGCAACTCTCGGCATACACTACAAAATTATATGGTGAAACTTGATAACCACTTGACGATAAGCCCGGCATTACATAAAGTCATTGTGTAACAATTGTAATTCAAGATCAATGGCAAAAAGCATTCTGTTCCCGTGTTCTTCCATAATATAAGCGGTTATAATGCACACTTATTCATAAAAGAACTAGGCTGTATGCCAGGTGGGTTAAAAACTATCTCGTAAAGTAAAGAGAAATATGTCGCCTTCTTCAAGCCATTTACGTTTGGTCATCTTCAAATTACTCTTGTATTTTTGGACTTCTTCAGATTCTTGCCGTATAGTCTCGAAGGGTTAGTGTCTAAGCTACAACGTGATCAATTCATGTACATCAAAATCGATTTAGGTGACAGTGATGAAACGTTGTTCTTAATTACCGGCAAATGTGTATTTCCTTTAAGTGCCTAACCAACTTCAATAAACTTGAGGACTTCAATAATTTTATAGCATGTTGAACGGCAGTAATTATTCTGATGAGGATTATAGCTATGTACAAACAGTTTTGGAAATGTTCAAGTGTGAAACACTAGGTGATTTTCATGATCACTAATTAACATATGATGTGCATCCTACTGCAGATGTTCTACATAATTTCCGTAGAACATGCATAGATACATATTGAATTGATCCGGCAGGATGTTACACTAGTGTCGTGGCAAGCTATGCTCTACCTAACAAATGTTAAACGAAAAATTTTAGACTGTATGATATACACAGCTCCCTGAGGCTATAAAAATAATGCTGACATTGTCTGCGAAATTTGTAACTAAACAGATTATAACCTATTTTAGATAAGATGTTAACGCTACTGTGCACGTTATTCGTATTGTTACTAGTACTGTAAGGAATGTTAAGCAAGTGGCAGACGTACATTAGTTAGCATGCTAGCAGTGTGAATATGGTCGCTGTACTTGAGACATACACCAAGGAAGAACAGCTTGACTGGTAATACGTAAAACACATTGAAAGCTAAGTATAGTGTCATATACTTAGAGAATTTACAAATTTAGAGAGTCAAACAAATCGAGATGCGATGCATAATTTTCTTCTATTTTGGAAAATGTTCGAAGATCACTAAGCAGTACCACGGCAGCTGATATCAGGACGTCACGTCTGTAAAACTTCCCCTGTTCTAAAACTGCTCTATAACCTTTTCGTTTTTCTCATCGTGCAAGAATGACTCTTCAACGATCAAAATTGCATAGTATACTGCATTTACTTGTACAGCCTCTGTGAAGCCTACAATGATTTTGATATTGTTCTTTCCTTTTCTTTTTGCTCGTGTTGAGAACGAAAAGCAGTCGATTCTGAATAAATTCTGCCGGCGAGAAGAACATGTCGGTATTGACTTGAGTAACTCGTTTGGAAACCGTGTAACTTTGATATAGCTTTAAGTAGTTGTGATGCTCTACGTCGAGGAGAAACCTCATTGTGCCCATTCATCAAGTGGATGTTCTTGACTTTGACATAGTCGAACTTGCTGGAATTCTCTTTCTCGTCAGTATTTTCGCTGTCGACTTAAAATATGACAACAACGAGTCTGGCATATCAAACTGCAATGAATTGAACTGTGTAGTGACATCGAATTCAAAATATGAGTCTGTTACATCTCGTTAAATGCACCTGATACATGTGAAAGGCAATCATTAAGTTTGGTGACTTCAAACTCTCAGCCTTTATTCTCAGTGCATGATTTTTCTCATACGCTACGATTTGGATATGAAGCTCCATGAAGGTGATGACTATCTTTGCAGGGTGAGAAAGTGTTGTGGAATCAGTTCCACTTTGTCATCTGGACAACAGGACGTAGGTACTAAAGCTTCGTTTAAAGGTTTTTCTAATTCCACCTCTTCACATGATTTCCCTGTAATAACTGAAGAACCCAAACAGCAGTCTTTACATTTAAAGTTTTTTGAAGGAGCTTTTCATCTGCTTGAAGCCCGCTTGCCTTGAAGTACTCGAGTTCAGACTTGTATATTCTAACTGTGGTTATGGCTGTCGACATGTTCCAGGAAAATCAATTGAACCCAGAACCATGCCTTGCTTTCTGACTTCAACTTCAGAATAAAGATGTGGAACGAAGTTGTCGATGAGTTTGATGTTGGAGATCGCTCTGAACGTTCCTCTAGCTTCCCTGCCTATGAAATCAAACTTAATGTAGAGATCAGCATAGTGGGGATGAATGATATTGTCACCAATTGAGATGTCAAACTCAATGTCCTTGTTGAGCTCGTTTAGGCTGTTATACGTGCGTAGATGAGGTGGAAACGATTGCAGCTCATAGCTTTCTATGGACGCCTTGGCTTCCAGCAGCTCACCCTTTCAGCTGTAAGATGGCAGTCGTTATAGCTCCCCAGAAATGACAGTCTCTCATTGGTACCCTTGATTTCGATGCTGTTTATGTGTGGATGCTGGACTGGAAAGAACAGTGGCTACTGAAGCTCATACACAATATGTTCAAGAAATTCTGTTAAGGGCTTGAAGATGGCGATGATGTCGGTCTCTCGGTGTGTGTATTTACTATCCGCCACGATCATTCCTCGAGCTAGATTGCAGTGATTTTTCAGCGTCTCGGTCGAGAGAAACTGTCCGACATGTGTCTGTTCAGGTTCAAGCGTGGTTTCATTCTTGAAACCAAGAAAGGTTCAAATGGACTCCAGGTTCAGCTATTCTCTTGCAGACGTAGCCTCCATTGTGTGTTACGTGATTTTAATTCAATAAAACGTTTAGGGAAGGACTGTCTCAAGTGTACAGACATTATACTGACAAGGTTTGACGGATACCTCTGTGTCACCGTATGAGATTAAACTGTTCTTAGTTGTCACATTCGGGATCAAGTATATATTGTAGAATCCGATGAAGCCCACCTTAATGTTTTAGTTACGATTGGGGATTTCTTTATGAAGATGCAAGCGTAGGATAGTATCTGTTCCGCTCAGATGTAAGACAGTGATGTTGTGTTCGGTCCAGTGTGAACTTTATATTTTAGAAAAGATAGAGCTTGGCGTTGTTAATAACCGCTGGATATCAGTTTCAACAGCTTTATACAAAGGTATTCTCAATTCCCATAATTGAACCGTTGTAGTGGGTGTCACTGTTATATTAATGATGAGTGACTTCTCAACTGAGATCTTCAGCTAATTTATTAACGGGCCCGGGGCTTCTGTGAAGGAGTCAAACACAAACACCTTGTTTCCAGACTTCCAGTAGCATATCCAGTGTGCTGTGAGTCCCCATGAGTCTGTGGTCCTGAAGGGGATAAGTTATCAGTAAGACACAGATAGTTGTGCACTTAAAATACATTATATATGCACGCAAATATGCACTAAAAAGGAGAAAATTATGAAAAGCAATATGCGCTTTTTGAGAACACCTTAGCTTCTTGTAAATCCTTTATTCCAGTTACTACAAAAGCCTTCATATTTTCAGATGTTAATTCTTCATTTAACTCATGTAATATAACATGGTAAAAATGTCTGATATTAATGCATCCACTCTTAAATACACTTGTTCACATACAATTTTTTTTGCATAGAACAACATTTATTAATAACAGCTGTTTCTAATGAAAGGAAAGCGACAGTACTTAATATCAAGATTACACTTGATTACGACAATCTTTTTTAAAACTTTAAAATTTGAAACTTCTATTTTGGGCAAGAATGTTTTCTACTCCAAAAGAAAACTCGTTCTACTTTACTAGATACAATTGGACAATATGTAAAGGCAACACTATCTGACACATAAACCTCAAGATCAACTACAGACTGTCAATATCTAGTACAGGCCTGTAAAGTTTCAATTACAGTAAAAGCTAATATCGGTATCTACAAAAGCTGACAAAGGATGAGAAAAACTGACATTAAACGTAATTGCTACTTAAATTAATGCCTCTGAAGAACAACGAAATGTATTTGTGAGATTTACTTTTATTGTACTCGTCAGTGACATGCTTAGCTTGCTTTAAGAATTTTGTATCAAATTCCTGTTGATAGTATTTTCCCTGATGAACGTGGAGGAACGGAACTGTTTTATATTGTCAAATAAGGCTGAATACTCTCTCCTCTGTCGCATTGCTACGAAGGGACAAAATTGATACAAGCTTCACAACCTTGAACAGTTTTTCATATTTTCTTACAACATTGTTATCAGTTTCATTGTAAAGTTTACTGCAAATTACTTGCAGTTTTCAAACGTTTCTGTAAGTTTGTGTTATTTTACATCTGAATTACATAATATCATAGAAAATTTCATGTCATCACTAGGGTCTGGATTTTTGATGGATTAAAATGCTGAATTTCTGATTTGGTGGTGATTGTGCTCTTTGGTGGAGACAAAATTACAAACTGGACCTCCAAAGACCGTGTACTGACTTGAAATTGTTGTTTCAGTAACACCCCAATACATTTTCATTTGTGGTGTTCCACAAATTTCCTAGCCTTCGTCATCACGGGTGAACCTCAATACATTTTTAATGCTACTATAAAAATCTTCACTGTTCCTCAACCAATTTCAACTGAACAGTTCGAGAAGAAATGTCGTCTGTTATTCGAAACGAGAATGTCATACAAACTGATGGGGAAGATAAAAGTGCATGAATCTAAAAAGATTTACAAAAAAGCTGACACATGTACGTATACAGCGCGCTGACACGCTGACAAACATAAAAAAACGCTAATGGCAGCTGTAAAAGTTGACACTTGGCAGACCTGCTAGTATTTGGCTTTCTAGGCAGGATTTCGTTTCGGAGGGGGTCTACCAGTTTCTTTCGGGGTTCAAGGTTTGGTATGTACACGAAACGCACTTAGTTACGCATAAATTTATACTCATTTGGCAAAGAAATCATAATTTCGACCGGCTAGGACTGCAAGTGTGTTGAGCGCATTTCTCACATCATCTTTTATTGGATGTTTGTAGTGATTTTGGCTCTGAAATATGCAAGGTGTTTATATAAATGAATTATATATTCATTGGCATATGTAACCCGTATTTTCCAAAGAAATCGTTGAAATATGCATTTGCACATGCAATATGTAAAATGCATAACTATCCGAGCCCTAGTTATCAGACATGAAACTTCACGGAAGTGCTTGACGCTCAATTTCTTGGCTAAACGCTTCAAGTCATAGGTGGTGAACGGTGCTGTTTCTGTTGCTTCCGGCGTGACGTCTGGAAGTCCGCTTTTTTAAAAGACAAAGCCCCTCCCAGTCTTACCCTCCATGGGCAATTATGAAGTATCTACTCGGCCAGCTCTGCTTTATTTTTCTTAATATCGATACAGGTTTTGCTATAGCGGCAGATCTATCAGCAAATTACCAACCGCACCTAAACCAGCGAGGATTGCGGGCATGGTAAATATGAATACTCCCACCTTAAGAGCTTGAAGCTTTCTCATCTGCGGAACAATTTAAGTGAGTTTATATGTTGTGACCCTTTTTCAGAAATCCGAAAAGCGTTGTTTATTTTCGGATTTTAGAATTCGTTACATAATCATTAGTAGCATAAGGATGTTTTCGAGTCTTTAGTTCCACAAGCCTTCCGTTCCCTTGAACTTCTCGTGTACTCCGCCTCTGCCTATGTGGTTTTCGTCATACAAGATTATGTCGTCTTTTATAGGTCCATGCTACCTATCTTCCAGTGTGGGACATGAATATCCACGGAAAAACAATTCATCCATTTCAGCTCTGTTAGTGCTTGGCTAATGAGTAGTAAGAGGTCCAAGTTTAACCTTGCCATTGCCACTACTACCACCGTCGTCTTGTTCTGGTGTTTGTAGTATTCCAGTCAGTTTAGCTGGTGGTGACTTTTTCGAAGAGGAGAAAAGCTCTTTCCCGAATGGTGTTTCAGACGATGCCGGTGGGTAGATTAGAACGTTTCGGGCGGCCACCGAACCAAGCTCAGTAATCAGATTTCGATTCTTATCCGTGACCCCTTCCATTTGTTCCCCTAAGCTATTTATTGCGTCGATCAAGGGCTCACCATCTCTCTTCTGCTCCTCGTAATAAATCTTCTTCGATGTCCTTCAGTAACTTTTAAAACACTTTGCAAGATATTCCTCGAGATTTATGTTCTCTCTAGCATCCTGAATGCGACTGCGTTTGGACACGACGTTATGTTATATTATACCACGAAGAGAAAGTGGTCAATCGCATTGCGGTACTTGCCTTCCTTTAGCTTTCGTGTCATATCAATCGACAAGAAACCGTAAGGCTCAGACCAGCCGGCAAAACTGATCTTGAATTTGGAAAACTGGATGTCTCGTACTGCATACTTATCATACACGTGCTTTAAATTTGTATTGTCTTGGCGGAATATACACTGGAAGTTCGTGTTGTCTTCGATGAGCTGTTCTGGAATCCGACTGGTCTGTGTGAAGGCTTAGCTTTTTGTGCCTCTCTCTCTCATCAAGTAATCTCGCACCGCATTCTGGCTTTCTAGAATGTAGTCGTCGAAGATGATAGCAGAACCAGCAGACATTCCTCTAATGGAATGACTCATGGCGAAAATGTAGCAATTTCCTCTCCCCAGAGTCTTCGAAGTGTCGTTGAGCGCAGCTTGAATCTGTTAGTGTTTGGACTGTTCCAAACTTTTAGAAAACACTTATAGATGACGACCTGTCCAGTCAAGCCAGCCTAGAACATAAACAAAATTTCAATC
>JAGDQP010019405.1:0-15087 GCA_022664845.1 Lepisma saccharinum
AGAATCTTGCCAAACCAAGGTGACGAGATTACAATTATTATTATCAGCTGCAGGGCCGTATTTATGAGTCTAGGCGCCCTAGGCCTGTGACTTCCAGCGCCCCCGCGCCCCGTCCCTTTACTTTCTTCTCTCCCGTCCTTTTCCCCTTCCCACCTTCCCCTCCCCGTCCCTTTACTTTCTTCTCTTCCATCCTTTTCCCCTTCCCACCTTCCCCTCTCCGTCCCTTTACTTTCTTGTCTCCCGTCCTTTTCCCCATTATGACAAGTGACTCACCTTCGACCTCTTCCATTTAATATTAATAGTAATAAACATATAATAATTATTTAACTCTGCTAATTTAGTTATTTATAAAATCTGTTTCAATAATATTATTAATAATTATAAAATAATTGCATTAAATACAAAGTCCTACAACGAGCAATTTTAATGAAATTACTGTAAGCTACTTGCGTGACACGTGATAATTAGAACTGAAACGGATCAATCGGGTCAAATTTTCGACCAGATCACCGAGTCTGTGCTTGAGACTTGGTCTGAGCCGGTGACCCGGTTACGACTCGGTGATCCGAAGGGAAAAACAAAGTTTTTAATTACTTCCTTGCGTTTGAACAATGTTTATCTCCTGACTGACCGGGATCCGGGGTTTTACACCTCGCCCGGGTCACCTATGGCCCTGGGTGACACCTTCCCGAATCCCCACCCCCGCTATCCCGGCCTGAGCTTAAGATACCTAAAGCCCATAAATAAATATTCAAATTCCGGGTCAGCGAAAGTGACCCGGTTTAAGTACTGGTGTTAATTGCATTGAAGAAGAAAGTAATACAAACTATTTTTACTCACACCACAATACGTCGCTCCTAAAATCTAATAGTTTCAAAGTTACAAAGTCTCTAGGAATTGACAAAAGCACTACCTCAAAATCATTCGCTACGTTGAATACGTGGGCATCCCTTTAAATGTTAAACACAATCTCCAGAACATTCCTGAAGATATAAAGTCAAGTCAGGGAGAAAAATAAGGCTTTTTTCTACTGTCATAAAAAAAAGATTAGGATATGTTTTAACTTTTTAAAGGCCTTAGCCATCCTTGAATCAGATCGGATAGGGTATGGGAGGGTAGTGGCCAGCTGACTCGAAAAGACAGGTTAAGAAAAGAAACTTCTATTTTCCCCATATACAAAAATCTAACATAAATTACGGCTTCATGCGTATAGCGTGCTTTAACACAAAGTACCTGTTAAGCATTAGCAGGGGTCTAGATGACTGCCATGCCCTATATGTACCATTGACTAGACATTTTTATTTCTAATATAAGCACTAATGTATATTTTACTATTTCTAATGTAAATTAAGCTTAAGTTTAGATTGCCTGAAGTCAATTATGTCTGTTAGGTCGCCAGGGTCAAAGATGATAGCGGTTGGCTCTCCTTCTAAATGGATGGTCCTTAATGTTTTTGGCTAAATATTTTTTTCGTCTCGCGTTTTAAATTGCTATTTCCAATTTTTCCTTGTAAAGTGCTCCCCTGTGAACGTTGCGCCCCTAGGTCCAGGCCTTCTGGGCCTAGTGGTAAATCCGGCCCTGATCAGTAGTACCTTTAGATAATTTAGTATTATTTGCCAAATTAATAATGTTGTAATGTTTATGAGTTCAGATAAGTTGCAATATTATGTATTTTCTTCCTAAGCATCGTTTTACAATCAATTGTTTATCACTGAATTAATTTTACATCTTGATTTTAGATATAGATATTTATGAAGGTGTATGTTTAGAATACTATGTTATAGATTTGTGTGTGTATTTAAGAATGATGTAAAACCATTCTAATTCTTCTTCTTCTTTTTGTAATGTAAACCCATACCTGATAAGACAGTTCTATCATCTGTAATAAGAGATCCTCCGCATATGAATATCCATTGATTGCTCCGGACGCGACGATAAATGGCGACATGCCACGGGTATTCCTCTACTTCTACTTGACCCTCGTTGAAGACAAACAATTGTCCTTTAGGTATTTTAACACCACAGTCTGCAAGAGGGAAAGAAAATATGAAAACTTAATTAACATTTTACTCTATTTTTTGCAGATGCTATGCTAAAATAAACAATTATATGAGGGCGTATGCAAGAGGGTTTAAAATTGAAAGTACCATACATAATTTAAAACCTTGGCTAACCTTTCTTTTCTAATCCTCAGCGTCTACAGCCATTTCTGATTCTATACAATTTTGAGGTTGGAAATTCCCTCACAAAACACATAGGCTATTTAATTAGTTGCCTCTCAGATATGAGGATGATCCAAGAACTCACAAGGAATGATTCCGAATTGTGAAACACATTTAGAAAATCTGGATTGTGGATTTCGTAGTACACTGCAAGGCATAACTTTGGACAAAAGTGGAGCTGCTGGTAATAAATAGTCATAAGTCTCCAAGTTATAGCAGAATAAAATTATTGCACTCGGAATATTGGAACATTAACGTATTTAATTAAAGATTTACATATTCTATTGAGCAAACAAAATGTAACTAGCACGTCTTAATATAAAATATATTTGATATAGAATATATCCATAGTCATTCATTGTGTTGTCGTAAGGGATGCATTATCGGTAATTTAGTATAGAATTCATTCTCTCAAATAGCGCCGTCAGGTTATTACATATTTCGAAAGAGCACATCAAACCAAAAATAATATAGCATGTACACTATCGCAAAAATGCGACGAAACAAGATGAAATAGTTCGGCTAGTCAGTCCACAATCCATAGAACGCAATATCTGTATTGAAGGCATTATGTGTTTTAACGTGCTATAAGTACTATCGTATAGTATCAGTCTGATCTTACAAACATGAACAACTACCAAATCAATGTTGGTAGAAAAAAGATTACTTTTCAGAATTGTTAAAAATTAAAATTAAACTAAAAATAAGTACTTGCAACACTTTAAATGAGATTATGTTACGAATGTAGATTTTGTGTAGTAAAAAGTGTAGATTTTTTCTTTAAGTTGCGGAGCAATATTTTTGTGATACTGACTAATTTAGAGTCGCTAATTAGCCTGGCGATAGTCACTTGCTTTGGAAATTCGTTCTTTGCCTGTTACAGTCTGGTAAACTTGGCACGCCGAGCCTGAAAATTAAGGGATTCTTCGAGACTTTTATCTAGTTCGTTACTGTGCACCAAAACTTGTGGTTTCGCTTTGAATTTATATATATATATCTCATTTGAGACGTAACAGAACATACATTCAGAATATATAACACTTTATCCATCAATTTTAGCGGTGCTACCAACCAAGGGTGCCGATTCCGGGAGCTTTGGGGCCCCTGGCCCCTCAAAGTTGAAGTGGGCCCCCTAATGGGGTCCCAAATGATAAGGTGAAGTTGGTTCTCCTATTTCTACAGTACATGGTCATTCGTTTTCCCCTTCTACTACGCTTATCTCCCTTTGGAAAATCTATTTCATTGATAAATTCCTCCCTGAAACTTGTGTGCTACAGTACTTATATAAATTACATCACGTATAATACCCCCTCGACTGGCTAAAGGAGTTAATTAGTGCATTGCTTGTCTTCTTTCTGGAGTTTCGTGCATAACATCGATAAAGACCATTTAGTAAAAAGAAAAGAAAGAATGAAAAAAAAATGAAAACGTATTTTCTGTCGTTTATCCCTCGGAACGCCAAGATGGGGTCAAAATTTACCCAAACAGTCAAAATATTATTTTTGTCCATTAGTCATTAAATGGAAGAGTGAAATTCTGTGTAGTCAGCATACTGTCAGCAATGTAATCGCTCGCTTCATTTGCAAGAAACACAATACAACACATACGGTGTGTTTTACATGTGAGAGTGAAAGAGGACGGTAGTTTGATTTAGATAGTTTTGTATGTCGTACTCTATATGTGTAAATAAATAAAAGACTCATGGTACCTTTATTTTTGTGCAGCCATGAAAATGGTTGCAAGGTTAATTTGATGTATTAGTTTTTTCTGTATGTTTCATTATTTTGTGGTATCTACTTGAAAAAATAAAATACAATAAATAAATACAATACAATGCAATGAATACTATACAGTAAATACACCCATACTCTAAAATACCTTGATTTTGAACAAATGCTTTATTTCATACGAGAAATATACATGCTTCGAAACTGACTCACCTTGACGTTCCGTGGGATGAAATTATCTTGGCGTTCGGAGGGTTAACTTAAGGATCATTCATCGTGATTTTGTCATATACAAACATAATTTAAGAAAAAGAAATATATACAAGAAAAATAAGCGACAAGAAGAACTCACACAAAAGTAGACTTGCACTTGGAAATATATCCTTCAAACTGCTGTTTGGATGCAATTATTGTTTGCCGTTAATACCGTAATTTTGAGTTTCTAATACAACTTATAGATAGGGAAACTATATACAGGGGGAAAAACTATTTGGACAAGTTCGACAAAGAGGAAATCAGACTATCACACGTAAACATGAACCATTTCGAAATCTCTTGCCCTTTTATGATAATTTGGATACCTTTTGAATACTTAAGAAATAACTACCACTCGATACATCTGGAAGGTAACAGGCAACGAAAGAGTGACGACTACGTACATTCATCGCAAAAAACAGTATTTGGACAACACAATACTACTCTCGCAATAAATATTCTAGGTATCCTTTTGTGTACAAGAGCAGTATACTTAGTGTATTGAAGCAATCCACACGGTGTCAGGCAAGCCATGCTTGTTGGAAAGTTATGCTTTACCGTTGGATACATCATAAAGCAACGTAAACAGAGCAATTATTGCGAAATAGAATCAGTTCTGGCCAACCAAGAAAACAAACTGCCCGGAATAAAACTTACATTCTTCATTATGTGAACAATACTTAAAGAATTAGTGCTAAAGATTTGGCTACTTCACTCGCCTAGAACATGTAAGTTAATGTTAGTAATTCATTGAACAACCCAAAATTCTTTGAAACAATTGAGATTTAGAAGATGTGTATCCGTTTATGAATACTGGCCACTCTATTAGTAATTACACAACCCCAAATCTTAACAGACCCTCCAACATTTTTATCAGTTAAAACAATGTTCTGCTTTCTGAAAGTTCCATTCTTCTTTCGCTACACGTCCTGATATCCATCACTACAATACAAGTTTATCTTAATCTCATCCTAGAAAAACAATAACCTTTTTCCAAAATTCCAGACACTCATATTGATATTTCTTGGAAAATTAGAACTTCTTCTTTCTGCTTTCTTCTGATATGTATGTTTTGTTTCTGATTTACACATCTTCTGAATCCCAATTTTTTTGTTCACATCTACACATCTGTAACACTAACTTGCATATCCTAGGCAAGTGAAGTAACCAAATCTTTAACACTAATTCTTTGAGTTTTGTTCACAGAATGAAGAATGTAGGTTTCATTCCGGGCACTTAGTTTCTTTAGTTGACCAGAACGAATCCCCAATAATTATTCTGTTTTATGTTTCTTTATGATGTATCTAATAGTAGAGCATGGCTTTCCAACGAGCTTGGCTATGTCTCAGTACCTTTTACCTTCCGCACGTAATTTAAAATTAAAGTGAGCAGTTCCAATGTTGTTCAACTCAATTCGTTCCCATGCTGCTTCTTTATGCCTGACACGGTGTGGATTGCTTCAATACACCACGCAGAGTGCTCTTGTACACAAAAGAATTCCTAGAACATTTATTTCGAGAGTAGTATGGGGTTGTCCAAATACGTTTTTTGCTATGAATTTACGTAGTTATCACTCTTTCTTTGCCTGTTACCTTGCAGGTGTATCGAGTACTAGTTATTTCTATACCATTCTATCTAAGGTAACCAAATTATCATAAAAGGGAAAGAGATTTCGAAATGGGTCACGTTTTGCATATGATAAGTCTACTTTTCCTCTTCGTTGAACTTCTCCAAATATTTTTTTCTTACTGTAGACAGAAGCTTCTTGAACCATGCTTGTCGAAATCGAGAACCGAGAATTTAAAAGAAATATATTTGTCAAATAAAGCAGTAGCGCGACGGAAGGGTGAGCCAGACAGAAAGAGAACCACATTCGGGAAAGCTGGATAACTCCTCTGCATGAACTAACATTGGTTTATGTTATTTCCTGAAACTGGGCCTGCGGAAGCCTTCATAATGACTAAATGTATACTATTATGTGTTTTGTTTTATGAATATACAATATTTGGCAACATCTGAATTGGATATGTATCATATGTGCCTTCTTAAACCCTCACCTGGAAACGAAAAAAATCCGAATGCCCCCTCCCCCAAAGCTACAGAGAAATCGACGCCCTTGCTACCAACGGAGGATAGTTGTAGGAGGCCCTCGCAGCGAAGAAGTATAACACAGACAATCGGACAACATTGGTTACACAAAACTACTCTGCCCACCTCGCCACTGTTCGATAGGACAGGGCAAGCGCACCAAGTGCTTTCCGTAGCTCTGTGTGGCGTTTCAGTTCAGTGCACTCCTGCCACGAAGAAATGCTATTTTTACATACGCACGTTGTTCACTCTTCGTGGCCTACATTCTTCATCACTGTCGCTCAGCAACTGAACTTTGAGGCATTCTCAGACACATAGCTCTGATCACAAACACCATCTAGTGGTTTAATGTAAAAGTACATTCTACACACTTTCAATCGTATATCTTAGATTTTTCGTGTTGTCCCTTGTTTACGAGAAAAAAATAGTTGCCATAACTTACGACTTGTCTCTCATATATATATTAGAAAGCAATGTTAAACCTAATTCAACTTTATGAAGCTTTACAGCAAAGTCCCATGTTTCAAGATCATACAATACATATATATGCTCCAGATCAATTACTGCGACTTATTTCATTACTCCTGCAGCTATTATTACTAACACATCCTTGCTATAAACCAGGTTAACATTGGGTTGCTATATACATATCCTTTTCAGCGATTGGAGAATATTTTGATAGTTATGGTTTATTTCCTTTTGTTCCGTATCATATATAGTTTCTGAAACGTAATTGTGTATTTTATACGTGGAATAATAATAATTTTATACGTTCCTGTCAGGCATCAGGAAAATCATTACAAGCATTTTATCTAAATTTTCAAATGATGATGATAGTAATATTAATTATATTATTACTAATTTGATTATGAGAAGACACATTCGTTTATTGAGTATGTATGCTTGAAAGTCACTGGGCGTAGATTAAAAATTTCTCCGTAAACCAATGTGTGAAGACGAACTCAGTAAAATAATGTCGTAAGTATTACAGTATTACATAGGTTAGGTCATAATAAGGCGTATTCCATACATATTACGTTAAACCAGATACAACGCTAACCAGGTGTGTAAATATGAAACCGGAATTTGTGCATAGACGGCGTTAGCTGTCACTGTGGTTACCGTAAAACTGCGTCCTTGGCGTCACTTGCTTGTTTTGACTGCTGATAACGATTTGCAACTCATAACCAGACAAGTTTCATGTCATAGTGTAGTGTTTAATAGCGCTGAATATGGCGCAATTTGTATCTGTAAACTACGATGTGCGGACAGCATTGATTTTTTGTTACCATTTGAAGAGAACTGCTGCAGAATCGCATCGCATGCTTGTCGAAGCTTACGGTGATCATGCTCTTGGTAATTCACAGTGCTATGCGTGGTTTACAAAATTTAAAAGTGGTGATTTTGACGTGAGAAACGAAGAACGTGGAAGACCACCGATAAAGTTTGCAGACAGCGAATAGCGAGCTTTGTTGGATGAGGATGACGCTCAAACGCAACAACTCGCGGATCAATTAAATGTGACACGACAAGCAGTTTCATACGTTTAAAAGCCATGGGCAAGATTCAGAATTTGGGAAAATAGGCTCCACATGCATTGACTGAACGACATCAGGAAAACCGTAAAACCATTTGCGAAATTCTGCTCGCCAAGTAAAAAAAAAAAAGGAAATCATTTCTCCATCGAATTGTGACTGGTGACGAAAAGTGGATCTATTTCGAGAATCCTAAGCGTAAAAGATCATGGGTAACTCCAGGAGAACCGGCGACATTGACTGCAAGACCAAATCGCTATGGACGGAAGACAGTGCTTTGTGTTGGGTGGGATCAGAAGGGAGTGATCTATTATGAAATGCTGAAACCTGGCGAAACCGTTAATACCCAGCGTTACAGACAACAAATGATCGATTTGCATCAAGCTTTGCGTGAAAAACGACCAGAATATGACCAAAGACAACATAAAGTGATTGTGCTTCACGATAATGCACCCTCCCACACAGCAAAACCGGTCAAGGAAACGATTGCGACGTTTGGCGTGCGGCTTACTCACCAGACTTGGCGCTTTCCGATTTTCACTTATTTGCATACATGGGACACGCACTTGCTGACCAGCGCTTCACATCTTACGAAAATGTAGGAAATTAGCTAGATGACTGGTTTGCAGCACAAGAGGCACAGTTTTATTTGGTCTGGCATCCACACATTGCCGAAACGATGGCAGAAATGTATCGCTAGTGATGCCCAATACTTCGAATAAAATATTTCTTAGCATTGTCATCCAATCACTGTGTCTTTTCTGTACATAAAATTCCTGTTTCATATTTACGCACCTGGTAGTTTCGAAGAAGCATACGATGTATACTAGAGTTATGTTAAGTCTAAGTTGTTTAAAATATTAAGTTTAATCACATACAGTACTTCAAAGAAGCACACGATAATTAATTAAAAATCTCAAGGTTTAATATGTTAATTTTACATATGGTATTAGAAAAAAATCATATACAATACCTAGGTTCAGAGAAGCGTACGATACAAAAGAGTTGTGTCAATTTTCATTAAGTTGTAAACCGTATTACGTTAAATCACATGCAGTAATTGGGTTCGAAGAAGTCGTATACGGGAACGAGTATTCAAAGAAAGTTAGGTTAAACCAAATGCAATATTTAGATTCAAAGAATAGACTAAACTGAATACGGGAACGAGAATTTGGGTTAGGTTAAGTCATAAAAGCCGTATATGGGCACCGTTTTTGTCAAGATCTGGTATCAAAAAATGATGACAAATTCGATATTGGGTACCTCGGAGTAGGTTACATATTATGTATACGAAACACAGGTATTTGGGTTAGGTAAGTTTCAAATTTTTATACATAAAAGTATTGTATAATAGGCTGTAAATAGGAACGAAGAAGGAGTACACGGGGAAGAGCATTCGAAGAAATGAGCGGTCGAAAAAAGTAGGTCAAGGTTACGAGCAGGGCTTCCCTTGACGTCATGTTTTTCTTCAGTGGTAGTAGCCACTCAGCGTGCAGGATTGAGGTTGCGTGACTGGTTGTTGGGTGACGTCATTTGGGGCATTAAATTCATGTTAATTTTTAGGTCAAGATTTAGTTACTCTTTTTATCAAATCTAGTATCTAGAATCTAGTGGTACTATAAATAAAAATAATATGAGAATATTATAAAAATTTACTCCCAGAAGGACGAGAAAATTCAATTCTACCATATTTCGTATATATTGGAGATCTTTTCGCTTTTTGTCTCCTGTCCATAGAAAGTTATTGTACTTTGATTTTTCTCACTTGAAAATCTGGCAACGAGTAAATTTAATCAAACTGCAGTCACTCATTTACTTCCAGTTTACCGTTCCAATTTCCCAAGATATGATACAATTGTCTTTCTACAAAACTTGATACCTTAATGACGTGCCTGAGGTATTCATTACACCTGTTGAGTACTTCTTCAATTACAATACTTTTAAAACATGTCATGAATCATTTTGTCCGTATTTATCCTTCTTTATATGTGCTGACTGTACCTTCTAGTTTTGTATGACCCACACAATGATCCTTATAAGATGCACAATGTATCCACTGTATCCATCAGAAATGAAATAATATTAGCTATTCTGTAAACTTTAATCATCTGTAGCTTTCGTCTCCTCAACGGTCAGCCGATACATGTTGTCTGTTTCAAGGTTTATTTGATGCCATATCGAATGGTGTTAAACATTTTTACAATGAAATTAACATAATCGTGATGGTCCTTTGTGAGATCAGTGTACCCGATCAACACCTATATTCTATGCTGCAAAAGTGATTGGAATTGGTCGAGTGTTACTGGTGGTTGTACAAAAGCATATAAGACATACATCGAACATACAAATCGAACACTGTCAAAGGTTTTATACATTCTTTTTTTCTTGACGAACAGTGAGACACAGGACTCTTGTTGCCTATTAACAGAATTTCCTCAAAAGAAGCATTAACCTTACCTATTTGACAAGGTTGTAGTGATTTATCCCACGCTCCTGAAGATGCACATGAAATTTTCTCATATGGCAAAATCTCACTTCGGTATCCTTCTCTGCACTCAAAAGTTGCAGTACTTCCAACAGGAAGTCTATTCTTGCAAGGTATTAATCCTCCTTCAGGATGTGAACACTGGATCTTCAAAGATTTATCCGTGAGGGGTCGGCATGTGATGTCTGCTACCTCTGAATCTGAGAAAATAAGAAATAAATCTACACTATGTACTGATTTTTATTTTTATGTTGCTTTCTTTTCTTTAAAAGATTCACAGAAATGTCGAAAAGTAAAACAAGTGAAATACCTAATTCAATGTAAACGTTGCAAGAAATTAACAAGAATGAAATGTAATTCCTAATACACTATACGCTTCCTGAGGCGAAATGCCATAGAATCCAAGTGTACAGTATATATCATAGAAACGGTGCATTTAACATTTAATTTGAGGTCCGTGCTATATTAGAGGAAAACAGAAGCTTGTATATGTTACTCAGGTGTATAAGCTTAAATCCGCTGTTTTGTAGTCAGCAAAACACGTGGTGTGTTCATAGAAAGCACAAAGCAAGTTATTCAAAGTACTTTTCCTCGCTAGCTACACATTTTGCCCAGCTCTCGGGCAATTTGTGAATACAACGCCCCCCCCCCAAAAAAAAGTCCTGCTCTTTCGAGCAAACCACTCATCAAGCCATTTTCGGACGTCTGCATACGAATCGAAGTCCTTCTCAGCGAGGGCGTGGCCCATCTACGCTAACAGATGGTAGTCTGTAGGGGCCAGGTCTGGTGAATAAGCGGGATGGGGTAGCATCTCGCACTTAAGTGTCTCCAAGTAGTTTTGGACCACCTTTGACGTGTGCGATGGGGCGTTGTCGTGGAGGAATATCAGCTTGTCATGTCTTTGTTGATATTCCGACCTTTTTTTCACACAGAGCACGGTGCACGTTGATCAGTTGTTGGTGGTAGCGGTGGGCATTGACAGTTTGACCCGGTTGCAACAGCTCAAAGTAGACGATACCCTGTTGATCCCACCAAACACATAGGATCGTCTTCCGTCCGAAGCGATTTGGTCTTGAGGAAGATGTTTATGGTTGGCCGGGATCAACCCACGATTTCTGGCTTTCGGATTCGCGAGATATATCCACTTTTCATCGCCCGTCACAATCCGATGCAGGAACGACTTTCTTCTTTGTCTGGCGAGCAACATTTCGCATGTGTGTTGGCGTCTCTCCAGTTGCCAATCGGTTAATTCATGCAGCACCCATTTTCCGATCTTCTGAATCTTTCCCATGGCACGTAGACGCATGGAAATGGCTGCTTGAGTAACGCCCAATTGCTCGGCAAGCATTTGTTGCGATTGGGTATCGTCCTCGTCCAACAGCACCTGCAATTGATGGTCCTCAAACTTCCTGGGCCGGTTTTCACGCTTCTTGTCACTCAGGTCAAAATTACCGTCTTTGAATCGACGAAACCAATCTCGGCACGTTGTTTCCGATAAAGCACTGTCACCATAGGCCTCCACAAGCATTCGATGCGCGTCGGCAGCCGATTTCTTCAAATGGAAGCAGAAAAGCAGAGCTTCCCGTACAAGCTGTTTTTCTGGCACAAAACTAGCCATGCTTACCAACGGCACACTGCACTTGCTGATTATGTGCCATGATTCGCGTTGCCAGAGGTCCAACTCATCTACACAATAGGTCTGGCGTGCCCATAGTAGCTTCATACGCTCACGTCATCTATGGGCAAACAGAGGATTTAAGCTTATACACCTGGTACATATACTTAGCAATACATCTCTAAGTAGATGCATTGACATTTTTAAGAAAAGTTATTTCAATAGTTAAACGAACTCAAAATCGAGTGTAGCAGTCAAGTATATAGACATATAGTGAAGGATAAAAAACAATTTGTAACTATTAGCGGTAACATGGTAACAAAATCAGTGGTGATGTTCAACCGTTTTGCACTGGCCGCCCGAACCTTTTGGTTGTTTCTCCGTACTGGTTGTTAAATCAATCGAATAAACGATTATTGTACAACTAATGGACGGAAATTATTGAAGACCTGAATTGTAAAACATCCCAAGTCTACCAGAGTATTTTCTTTTCAGGAGAAAAAAAAAGAGTCCGAGGCTTTTGTTATCCTATTCAGCTGAAAATATTTCGTATTAAATAGGGTTTCTGTGGTGGGATTAGGATGTAATATTTGTGCATGTGGGTAGCCCTTGTAACATAGATACCAACGAACAGAAGAAATGTAAATACGAAAAAAAGTGGACTTGGGATGTTTTGCAATTCAGGTCTTCAATTGAGTTCACTCTGTTCCAGTTGTAAGGTGGACTAACAATCTCCAAGCACAACAAGAATCCGTGTAATGATTATGAAATTAATTTCCACCTAGAATCACAAAGGCTGATTGAGATCTGTTTGTTCTTTAAAGGGTCTATTTAACAAATTATCGTGCATGTAGAGAATATGCATAATCCATCTATTGCAAGCAAATATTTACTTGATGTCCTGGTATTCGTAACGCTGATTATGGACTTAAACCCTCTCCTGCTCATCACTAAATTGGACAAAGCACGGTTTTTTGGAAGAAGCTGTTTTCTCCTGTGGTCTCTTTATTAGGAAGATTTTGCCTTGACGATTAACATTTTGGAAGAGATGCTCTCCTTGTCTCTTGGAAAGGAAGATGCTGCGATTGTGAAAGCTGAACGACAAACGAGTAGAAGGTTTGTGAGTTTTCCAACTTACTCATTGAAGCTGAAGGCAAATGCGAAGTAATTATTGACGAGACTGTAACTTCTAATACTTTGTTGTGAAGGAATGAAAAGAGATTGCTAAGAGACTAGATAGCCCAGAGTTTTATTGCCAACATGAAAAGTAGACTTCAAATTGGAGATTATCTACAGGTCAATGTGAAATATATTTGCAGAATTGGATCCTACCATCTGACATAACTATTTCACATTAATAGTAGAAGCTAAACTTCGACCGTTGAGTAAAGTAATTGCGTCTGTATTAATGATTTTATGATCTATGTGGATAACGGAAATGTAGGATATGAGAGCTCTTCTCTTTAAAACACAAAAGGTGTAAAAAGGCATCCACATCTTAGTTTAGCTGAAGCAGAACACGTATTCAGTATGATGAACCTCACTTGCAAATTTAGAAGAAAGGCTTTGAATATTACTAACACCTATCATAACATGCACATTAAGTTTCTAAGGCAACCCATCAACAAATGTGATCCAGAAAAGTGTATCAAATCTTGGTTGAGAAACGGACTACATTCTCTAAAACACCGAATAGTGAAGGGAAGAAAGGACGCGATAGAAGATTAGGAGAACCAAGGAAAATTGTGCATTTTCTTTTTACCTTAATTTCCCCCCGTCTCCTTCCACTAAAAATAATGTTTGGTAACGCATGAGCATATAAACCATTAAATCTGAAATTGTAACTCGTATTTTTAATATTATACTTGAATACATGAATCTGTACTGAGTTCGTCCATTTCTATAAAAAAAATTAAATTTAAGGTCTTTATTTAACTTTGGCTCCAGCCGAGAATTGGTGGAATGAAGAAAGTGGTAGGAAACGAGAGAACCCCCAAGAAAACCCAAGCACCACAAAGCCCAGATTTATATAGTGACAAAAGGAGTACGGTTAGTTCTTCTGATTGGTCTTTAAAATCTAGTTTTAAGGGAATACGACAAGAAAAATAAGCTTGATAGTTTTGCACTTGTAATGTCAATTATATTGTATATACGCAATGTTTTATACAAATTTTCCGAATTTGTCATCCTCGAAATTTAAGGAATAATTCTTTTGTTCATCTTTCAATTACTTTAATTGTTTGATTCTTCTTTCAGTTTATCGATAGAGAATTACGGGTAACCTCGTCTGTGTACTTCATATTAATACATCAACATAGAGTCTGTACTAATTTTCTGTTTAAATAGAATCTGCAGCTTTCAATTCCGTATTTATTTCGAGTTGAAGAGAACAGGAGAAGAAGGTGGATATCCAAGGAAAAATATTTCTCCTAGTATGCATTTTAAAGTCTAAATCTCTTATTTATTTCCATGTATTTATTGTTATAAAAGCCGTTATAACTTTAGGATTATTTGCGCTTTTGGACTGGAACTTTCCTAGCGATAAGCTGTGATTGCTTAGAACTTGTTAAATATTAAAACTCATTTTTAATGGGCACCTCTCCTTCGTTCTCTGAACTAATCAGTTATGTTAGAAACCTCGGTAAGGTAAGCTGTGGATAGTAACTGAAGTATAAAACACTGTTTCAGCAACATGATTGTAATCTGTTCTAGCTTTTCCATTCTAATTCTGTTGTTATAGAATGTGATGAACGTTCACATGGACTGCCAACCAACTTAGAGCAAGAACTTGCAAAGATTACGTGGTACATCATAGCATTGCCACAGATATGAAGAATGAATAGCAGTTGAAAATAAACTCAGATCATATATTTAACTTCAATGAACAGAAAATGGGAAATCAACAAGATTGGCATTTACAATAAATAAACACCAGAATACAGAGATCGTAGAAATCGAAGGAAAGGAAGAGACCTCATTAAAGGAATTATTCGGACATTAGCCTAATGTGACAAGAGAAACACCTAGGAAATATTTTCTCCTTGGTAAAAGTGCCAAGCAACAAGTACTGAATATCCTTTTCGTTTTAGCTAGACTAGTGTAAAATCGAGTTGACTTTTTCGAATTTAATAATCAGTAAACTTTGACTTTAAACACCACC
>JAGDQP010019406.1:0-34917 GCA_022664845.1 Lepisma saccharinum
CTTAGGCGGGCATTTTGGATAAAAGATTGACACATTTTTAACGTTTTCTTATATTTTCGTGACATACTCGTGATGATACACTGTCATACCAAATTTCATTTCTCTATCTCGAACGATGTGAAAAATGGTATTTCAGCTGCCATTTTGAATCAAAGATGGTGAATTTTTTAAAAGGTTGTTATGTTTTCCTAAACTACTATTGATAATACATCATTATGCCAAATTTCGTATCTCTGGCTCAAGCAGTTGGAAAATGGATTGATGACGCCCACCATTTTGGATCCAAGATGGCGTGTTTAGAGATATTTTGTAATATTTTCATAATCTACTAATAATGTTGTACTGTCAAACTAAATTTCATTATTCTAGCGGCAGCCGTTTAGGCTGTGTATTCTTTAAAATTTTAGGTTTGGCGGCCATTTTGAATTCAAAATGGCGACTTTTTCAAAGTTTTAAAACGTTTTCTTAATTTGCTATCAATGATGTAGTTTCATATCAAAATTCACTGTTCTAGCTTTAGTCGTTTAGGCTGTGTATTCTTTGAAATTTTAGGTTTGGCGGCCATTTTGATTCCAAGATGGCGACCTTTTCAAAATGTCGGAATTATTCCTTTATCTACTTATCATCCTCTACCTTCATACCAAATTTCATGTTTCTAGCTTACTCCAAACACCCTAAACAATATGATGAGTGAGTCAGTCAGTGAGTGAGTGAGTCAGTTAGCCTAAAATATGCAATTTCAGGGGTCCACAACTAGAACATAGTTTGAGATACGAATATGAAATTTTGTACATCTGCACATATTTACCATATCTCCTTAACGGCAAAAGCTCATCTTCCTATCTTTAACATCTTTTTTCTTACGGGGCCCGCAAATCGTCGATTTTGCCATAAACTCTTGTTCCTGTATAACATGCTTCTGGCAGTGCTGACGTTTTCTGACGTGAAGAACTTGGCTCATGCACTGCCGTGCATGTTGATACACGAGAAAGTAAGACTTTAAAATGTGTATTACGAGAGATAACATTTTCTATATCCTCCCCTCCTCCCACGTTCTCTGTACTCTTCAATTACAAATATATCTGTGTTGTTTCGTTTCGCACTTCGCCATCTAGTGAGGACGTACTGAACCTATATAGGTTAAGACCACAATCACACTAGTTCTTCAACAACCAAGAATACAGAAAAAAAATCTTGACAGTCACATTCGAGGAATACAACACAGACAATACGAAATCAATTGTTATTTTGCAAGTTTATTTTATACTGATTGTTATTCCGTCATAGTTTCTTTATATCATCAAGTCAACAATGTGAATGCTGTTGCTTAGCATTATTTTGAAGTTCCCAATGAAGTCCTGACATGTCAGCGATATGCTCCCTGAATCCCCTTGACTGTTCTGTCCCGCGTGATGAACGCAGAGAACAGAAGAGGGAGACTTCAGTGGTGTAGTTGTGATTGACATTTCAGGAAGTCTTCGCGATGCAGCCGGCTGCACTAAACAGGTCGAAGATATTGCACTGGGAGTGGCAGCGGGAAGGGGATCATCGCCCTTGAAAATAAAACCCGCTGTCATAAGTTATCTCACAATGAGATTTCTTCTCCCAATGTAATGTAGACCAGGGCGGTGAGGGCCTGTTGAATTACAGTGATAGGCCCGGCAAAATCCCGAAGATGTCTTGAAAACTCAAATAAGACAATTGTTATGGCACGCTTAAAAGTTCTGACTGCTCTGTCAAATAACGTACAGTTCCTCATCTGTCAATTTTGTGTTACCCATCTTCCTGAAAGATAAAATGAGTTTTATGGGCGGTGACAGCACTATGGCTTACGCCCGTCCCGATCATCTTCCTGAAAACTTTATTATTTCTAAAAAAAAGCAACAAATTTTCAAAGTTCGAGTAAACATACGAAGAGAACGCTGCCAACGCGGTATTTTGTGTGGATTCAGTTGTTTGACAGTTCCTGCACAACATTCTGCAAAGTGTACATTCCAAACATGTGACTGCACGTAAGATCTTATTTACCTATTTTCTAATTTCACACCTGTAATGAATCAACCATGTCTAACACGGTATCAAAATTATATTAGAAATTAATGATTTAGTTGGTAGATAGTTCTTACTCGCTGGTTTGCATGTTGGCTTCCTTTTCAAAAAAAATAAGACATTATTTGTTAAATATTTTACCAACCGTCAATGTTATATTTTCACAAAAGCAAAAGCAATACGTAGGTGAAATAGATAAACATTAGAAAGTTCTAAGATCAAAAAAAGCAAGATTTTCCGTTCAAAAGATGGATAGAACCTTCTTTATCGTTAATGTTACGCATTCATTTACATTTAGACAAACGTCGAAGCATGAAGTAAAAAAAAAGTTCAAAATTAAGAATTTCAACTATTAAGGTGAATTCAACTCTCAATCTTAGTGAACCTGAATTTGGAAGACGAGCAAAACTGCTGTCAATATTCCGATGCGGTGTTTGTTAGTGAGGCTACAGAATAAATAATACTGGATGTTCTACGGAAGAGATGGTCAAGAAGTCAACTACCGTAGATCGGGGCTAACTTTGTCCATCAGGGAAACTTTGTCCAGTAAATAGAGTTTGTCGTATAACTGCAACACACGCAGGAAATGTTAAAGTAATTAATCTGAATTTATTATCATAGACAGAGGAGTTAACTGCACATATTCTGCAATGTTTACACACTGGTAAGTACAATCCAAAGCCCTTAAAAAACAGTTTGCTTAGTAACGACTTAACGCATAAAAATTTGGTCTTGGTACTTTTAAGGCAACTAGTGCTTTCCTGAAAGTTAGTGGCGCGCCTTCGTTTTTTTCTTTGTATGGTAAGGCATGTTACTGGAACGAAGCTCATGAAATGTGGTTGCAAAATATTGCATACTTTGTCTCCTAAATTGTTTTTAGCTTTTCTCAGCTTCGTCGAGGTAACATTATCCCCCTAGGATTTTAGAGAAACGCCATGGAATTACCAGAAAGGCCTGTCAAGACCTTATAAAAGGACTACTAATGACGACATTGCAAAAGCCATCGACGAAATGAAGTTGTGCGTAAGGCAGCTGTCAAATATGACATATCTCGCTAAACATTGCACTGCAAATGTAAAGGTACATACAAAGTTCTCTAGAACTCCTACAGTCTTATCCGCCAGTACCATCATTGGTTCAAAAGCGGGGGTTCACATTAGTCCCAACTGACTTTCATGTTTTGTTTAAATCAAAGCGCACCACAGAATTTTGCAATTTACTACAGTTGTATGAATCTCAACACCTGTACAAATACCATGTCTACGGTACCTTTATCCAGGGAATTCATTTCTGCAATAAGAAAAAATAGGGGTAGACAAAGTTACCCCACAGCCGGGGTTAACTTTGTCCATGTTTGCATTTTTTTAAAATAAATAATTTCTTGTTGGCGTTCTCATCTCGTCTAAACGGCCTGACCCATTGAAATGATTTTTTGCACATGATCAGCTACTGGACCCGTGTGGGAAATTATATCAGTCGCCATCTTGGAATTCAAAATGGCCGCCAAGAAACAATTTTGTACGTAGAAAGGTTTATTCGAACTTTAAAAGAAACAATTTACAACTTATCTAAAATGGAAACATGTATTGATTTAACTTTGTCTGGAGCTTTGAAAGGCATTTTATCATATTTACATTATGCGAAGAATTACGAGCTTTACAAGATAAAACTTACATTTTTGGTTCAAAGTTACCCCGATGTACGGTACGTCGCTTGCGATTATCCTTGTCAATAATACTGACGAGCAATCTAATTTACAAATCTAAAGAGAGAAAAAAAGAGTTGGAAAAGGCTATTTATTTGTCTACTGTTTATTGTACAATGACCAATTCATTCAGTTTCTAAGTTGCCATATTTCGAAACTGCCGAAGCAGCAAAAATAAATGAAGAGTACTGGGAAACAAAGATGAAGGTCCACTTTTGGATGAAATGACGACTGCAATAGTTTTGTATTTTGTCATCAGTATGGAATATCGTGTAGTCAATGGAAATTGCTAACAGATGAAAACTCAGAGATATCGGCATTTCAAATAAATGTTTTGTATGTAGTAGGAATTGAGAAACTCAAATACACTTTTTTTTCTCAGAAGTGTTCTAACCGATTTCTGGCTTCGATCGCAGTGGTGTGATGGTTGCGCATACCTGAAGCAGCAAGAAACTGTTATCTGTTGCCGAAATTGACCTCGTCAGGCCTTCTAGAATACGTAATCAGTTGCCGGTAGCTCTGCACGATAAGCAAAATAGTAGCACATTTCTAAAAAAAAAATCCAGTATTTTTTCTTTTTCCTCAAAAGTACCTTTTTATGGGTTACCATTTTCTTGCATTGATGGGCATAATGGAATGAGACATTTCATGATTGCAAAAGAGAATCAATCAACTTCTGGTGTGACCTCGATTTTGATTACTTGTATGCACATCACCATATTTTACATTCTCTTAGTATTTCACTTATGAATTGAAAGTGATGTGCAAGGGGGGGGGGGGGAGTTTCGCTTCCTTGAAAGTGATGTTTGAACACGTATTAAGCAATGAACGTTTGACCCTTTTAATGTAACATGGAAAAAACACCCTTTTTCGACAGTGAAATATTTTTATTGAAACGGAAATTAAAAGATCCTTTTTTTCCCGATCAATGGAACTACGAAAATGTTTGTCAAGTATAACAGAAGATTTGACCAGAAATACAGGGTGTCCATAAACTATTTTCCAAATTACAGTTCATAATAGTTTTACCAGAAAATGTGTTTCAGAAAGACATTGACATTAAAATCATTGACTCAAAAATACGCTTTTTATATACGGTCACCATTTCATTGTTACACCGCAATGCAAGATAAATACTGAGCATTTCAAATCACACGTTGTTCTTTCTGAGATGCTGATGCTATTACTAACGAATGCACTTCAACATATCTTTCATTTAATTGACAACACTTATCCTGACAATATGTTATGGGTATCCTGTATTTCTCTGTTACTTATATTTCCTATAGTGTAGTGTTGTCTTTTGTGCTAACTATAAAGGCTAGTGCATAAAAAAAATTAACGTGACGTATACTTGACGTAACAAAACTAAAGTTCTGTTTAACGATCCAATACGTAAAGCAATATGTGAATCGACAAGTTCTAAAATATTATATCTATTATTAAATTAAATTATGTGCATTCTAGCCTTAAAAACTCATAGAAAATGTAAACTATTCTGTTATAGTTATTTGAAGGTTCACACATGAATGAATTGAAGGCGGAAATTACTTTGGTGTAGATGCGTCCGACGTCAATTCCAAATGCTCTCTTCAGTGCAGAATGTCACCAACAGAGATTGGAAGTCGAAAGAGATTATCACAATGAGCCTGTTCTCTTTTCACTATTTGCAATTAAAGGCCAGATGGAACTGTCGTTTGACACAAAAAATAAGATAGAGAAATTCCTAACATCAAACCGGATACTTTGTATTTGGAAATATAATTTTGTGATTCAATAGTTTAAGTCACATGTTTAAAATATACAGACATTATTTGCATTTGACCTCATCAAGTGAATTACTCCAATATTATACATAAACGTTTCATACACTAACACAATTAGTTTAGTAGATGCGTGTGTAATAAGTCTGTATTACTTGACACACCTGTTTTACAAGAAATATACGATTTTTTGTAAACTTTTTCTAAATAGCTCTAGATTTTCAAGGCACCAACAATATTACTAGGTCGCCTTCATCATTTCCAATGTATAAAAATATTAGCTCAATAAGTTGATATTTTACTGCATCTAAAGAAAACATTGATTAATATAATATGTATTTCCTTACGATTTCTTACAAGTAAAGTACCCGAAGAGAGCACTCGAGTTGCTCATCAAGTGATACCTTAAATTGAAGCTAGTGACGAGTATAGTACACTTGTGAAATCCTAGCTGCAGAGCTCCAGAAATAAAAAGGTTATGGCGGGTCAAAGTTCAAATAGAAAGTGAATATAGCTGCTTGTGATGTCCATGTTTTGCTGATTATCCCGATGGTAATACGTCGTACGTTGCTCCCAATTAATGTAATGTGTAGAATGATATCCCTCTCTCTGGCTGATATCCCGCTTTCTTTTATTCGTGTATGACTGTCCTTGTGCATGTTTGCTCCTGTTATTGATGTCAATAAAAGGTCTTTTTTCTTTTCGTTCCAGAAAATGGAAGCAGGTGCTATATCGTTCATGCTCTGTATGAGAAATATGGATTTGTTAATAGGAGAATGAATAGGTATGAAGATTAATTGTACAAACAAATAGTGGAGATACTTGAGGACAAGATGGAAATCATAAAAGAAGTTAGAACTCTTGGATTTGCTGGTGACAGTGATGAAAGCGATGATGGAGACTACGGTGATGACGTCTTTGATGAGGAAATGCCAAGTACATCGCAAGGTTCTCAAACACATCAAGAGTCTCCGACACATGTAGCTTTTTCAGGTGGAGAATATCAGCCTTCGCCAAAAAAAAAAACAAAAAAAAAAAAACACATCGTACAGATGATTATAAAGAAGCAGCTTACATGTTTTGGACACGCAATGAGAACCCGGAAAAGAAACGAAGGAAATTTTCATCTGTCAAGTCACAGTACAGTTTAATTCAATCGAAAAACATCCTCTTTGAATATGAGAAAAAAAAGGCAAAAACCCAGTTATAAGAAACTTAATGCAGCAGTTCACGATAAATTCAAAGAAATGGTCGAGAGATGTGCAATTGTACACGACAGGACTCTTCGCTTATGCGCTCTTGAGATAAGTAAAGAGCTAGATCCGGATAATACTCTACAATTCAAGGCATCTCGTCACTGGCTGTCTAATTTTAAAAAGAGAAACAATATCGTGAGTCGTTCTATCACGCATAGGGTTAGCAAAACGTGGAAATCAAAAGAGGCTGAATTAAATCACTTATCTACGACATTTATTACGTCCATGAAAGAACTTATGTTACTAGAAGACCTGAATTCTCGTCAAGTATTAAACGCTGATCAAAGTCGATTTGACAAGGAACTCCATGCATAGAGGACTCATAGGACATAGGTGGTTGTAAGAGGTGCATTTGGATCAGTCAGTGCTACTACTCATTCATATATGATCATGCCGGTTATTTCCATGGATGGTGAAATATTGCGTCCGATGTACGTTCTTGTATCCGAATCCAGAGGTCAATTTCCAGGAAATAAGCAAAAAGATCCCGATAACATAGTGTCCCATCCAGGAAAGACTGCAAACATGAATAAAAGTGATTTAAAAGAGTTTTATTCTGTATTCTGGAATAGCCTGCCTGCCGATCGTGATAAAGTCTTGCTTTTGCTGGATTCATGGAGTGCAAATAAGGATGATAACGTATCAAATGAATTATACCCTAATCATATAACACTGTTCAAACGTTTAATTCCTGGTGGTTGCACTGGTTTCATCCAACCACTTAATGTTTACTTCTTCCGTACATATAAATCATTTATCAGGTTCATTACTGACAAAGTTATCGCTTCCTCGGAAATTAATCTCTGCCATCGGGATAACATTTTACGAATGCAGTCCTTCACTCTCTTCCAATTCAGCGCGTCACGATTTCGCAACATGATCAGGTTTCCGTTTTACAAAAGCGGCTACTTGGATGAGGAGCCCGAGCCCTGGATGTCTCCATTGGATTATTGTTTTGATTCTAATATACGTGACGAGTGTTACAAGACCTCATGTGAGAACATCTCTTTTGTCAAGTATGCTCATTGTGAGCAAAGTATCTGCCTATCACACACCTTCATTGACGACTTACATATTGATTGTATCAATGTGTAGTACTTTGTACGTGCCTCTTTCCTTCACATGAATCGCATTTCAATTCAAAACCATGTCCTTCTGATTTTTGTTCTGCCTTTCGTTGTGACTTGTTTCAATACAATTCGCTTTCTCTTTGAATTTTGACCCACCATAACCTTTTTATTTCTGGAGCTCTGCAGCTAGGATTTCACAGGTGTTCTATACTCGTCACTAGTTTCAATTTAAGGTATCACTTGATGAGCAACTCGAGCCCTCGCTTCGGGTACTTGTTAGACAAAAGATAAAAAATGTTGCCAACTAAGTATGTAGATTTTAAAAATAACTCTATGTAGGTTTATTGCAAAATAAAATGTTGCAAATCGTGATTCGTGTAGAAAATCACAATTTTACAAGTTTAAAGTGGTTTCATATTCATAACTTGCAACACTGCGTTTTATGCTAGACGTACAATCTTTATCCCATAAATTATAGGGTGCCCCAGCCATAAAGAATGTGTAGTTTAATAGTTCAAGCTAGTAACACAAAGTAGGTTCAGAGATAGCGTGCGGCACTGTGAACACTGCTTATTTAGTTTTAATGTTATTCGGACAGATAATGCGTGGCTTTTCTTTTAAGAAAATATGATACTGAAACCCGTATGAAAAGACCGAACAGAGATTGTTCATTTAAGTTAAGTTTTCTATAAATATATGTAAACATTTACACTAACCGCTGTAACAATCTATGTACTGTCTAAGATAAACAGAAGATTCATGTCATAAGCATAAGGTTTTACGTTTTACGTTTGAAAGTTCTTTTGATCCTTCAATAATTGATACAATTAGTTTTAAAGAAATGCTACTAATAACCTTAGGTTTGTGTGCAGACACTTTTGGGACATTATTCTGTAATTGACGTAAAACGAAAAAGGCAGGAAAACCCACTGCAATTCAGCCTTTCATTTCTTTTACAGGAGAAGAGAGGTTCCTGAGCAATAGCTGTCTGTTTCGAAGAAGATGCATTGCATGGTTCGGCAGCCTCTCCCAGTTGCAGGAAAAGAGAGGTCTGTTTAGTTACAGAAATTCCGGTTGGTACGATAGCCTCTTATCTCAAACTAGATATTGTAAGAGACTCTCGAGAGAAGCGTGTCTCTTCCGTTGGAGATCATTCTCTTGGGTCGGAAGTCTCTTCACGGAAGAAGGTCATATTACAGATGAGCAAGACTATGGTGAGTATTACGTGGTCCATTGGTAAATTAACTGTTTTGCACGTTGAGCATATGTATGAGCTGTGAGGATAACATCTATATAAACAATATCTTCTCGCTATTGGTAATTTCATGACTCTGGGAAGGCATCTTTGGTCAATTTCGCACAATTCACGTACTTTTCACCCCTGTGTAGCAGAATTAAGATCAGTTGGATGATCGCCGGCCTGACTTATTCTACTATTAACTCCCATTCAGGAACTACGACAGTAACTCAGCTATTATAAGGGAATAACATCCTTAAACTTGCTTGCGCAAGGAGATTTTGAACATGAATTTTATAATAGGTTGGCAACAGTGATAAAACGATTATATGATTGTAACTCCTATACCAGCCGTTTTAATACAAATCAACTCCCAGAAAGCATTTTTTTTTACTTCAATTCATCGTTATAGGGTGTTACTAAATATTTATTAATTCTATTAAACACTGCATGGAATAGATTTTACACTCCCAAGTTGGAACGCCTGCAGGAAGAAACTGACACGATTGATCGCTAATCAGAGACACTGGAACCTTATCCAGCATGACGTCTATCACTGAGCGATTTTAAAATATATAAGCAGAGCCTTGGCGGCACCATACCGACATTATATAACTTTATTGGACTATTACATATATTTGAGAGGGTTAGTTTCAAAACCCGAAATCTCAAATTTAAAAAAAAAACTAAGGTGAATGGATTTTCTGTTACTATTTTCAAAGCTCTTCAATATGTTGTAAGCGGTTAATTCAACACTTTTCATCTTCCCTTGCCATTGCTTGCTAAAGTTAAGGGTATGTTTCAAACTCCCGAGATCTCCAGTCGCGACTTAGTTTCAAAATCCCCCATCTCCACACAATAATATTTTGATTTTCGGTAAAGCACTGAATTTCGCTTTGGAATTATGAGAAACATCTCAGCTTTCTGATTGGCTTATTCTGTCCATTATTGTATTTCGCTTCATTGCTTTGTCGGTGACAATTCAAAGTGCCATTTATTTCTTAATTTAATAGCAACATTTTAAGTAGATTGTTGTCTTCCTGTGTTGGTCTAGTAAAATGTCGAGCACAGAGCCAGACTTTGTGATGGATATATATCCTCAACAAGTTTCTAACAGAGACTCACGTAGAAGTAAGGAAACTTTGAAGGAAAGGTTTGCGAGGTATTCACGAAAAGAACCGCCTAAAATCTTTCGTTGGGTACATTCGGAAGACCGTTTATCAGTGCAGTGTAGTGGTAAATTTTATGTTTTCGTTTCATAACACGTTCTACTCGACTAAAGCAAAAGCAACACAAGACGCGTTTATCGTGAAACATAGTAAAGTATCGCATTGTTCTCGACGGCGTTCTACGAAAAGCCACCGCACAGAGAAGCTGTTTTTTTTTATTCAGTTTCGTTAATCAACTTGGAAGTGGATCAACAGTTCCTGTATGTAGGAGTGCATTTTAAGTGCATTGGAACTAAAGAAAGATGGAGTGAAAAACGTTTTAAGATATTGCTGTTTCACAGGGAAAGTTAACCGAAAAGAAAACCGTGGTCGAAGTAAATGGTGAAACACTTTGCAAGCTTGAACAAACACTGTAGTAAAACTTATTAAACAGTTGAAGGTGTAAGAATCACACAATAGAAGGAACAATACTAGGATAGATTACCTCCCTTCAGAATTGAACATTAGATAATGCACCACATATATTAAATCAGCATTGTGGAAAGTTTGAAAGTTAAAGGGGCGTATTTCAGGAACAATCTCAAACATGATTTAACCTAGTGTTTGGCGTTCCTGGAACTGCTATGTATTCACAATAATCAAGCTTGAACGAAAACATCGATCTGTTGAAGTTTAGGCAACCATGGAAACACAGCTATCTGTTCGTTAATTGGGGGACAAAATTTTTAAAAAAATGTACTCTCTGTGAATTGGCTTGCCACCATCGCCGAACATCGGTTCAATATTGCAAAAAACATTGTGCCTCTCCAAACCGCTGTTAATGAAAAGAAGCTGAAAGATGTGGTCCAGTTGTAGAAGAAATACTTCGAAGATAAGTGGAGCAAAAATCGTGAACTAGACATTTACTTAGATGCACAAAAAATGTCTCCCGCAGCGGAACCATTGAAGAACGCTGATGATGACATGGTTAATGAAATTTTTATCTTTAATATGGAATGATTATGTTTACGTTTCAATAACAATAATTTCGTAACATTTTTCTCTTTGTATTATTTCCTTTCTAATGTAGTATTTAGAAGATAATTTCAAAATCCGTCAAGTCTACAAGTTAGTTTCAAAATCCGCTCTCTCCAAAATATTTTCCGTCATAACTCCCGAACCATGCGCTTTAGATTTTCATCACCAGCATCATTCTAGACCGAATTGCTAAAATAATGAAAAACAACTGAAGAAGTAACCATACGTCTTTCTTAGATATTCTTCTCCAGTGATTTTCTCAAAACAGTTTACGAAGGAGATGGCGGATTTTGAAACTATCCCCCGTCATTTATCCAACTTAAATCTGAAATTATACCAATTTCCGATATCTTCAAAATCAGAAGTAATTTTAACTGTTAAAAGGGCTCCTCGCTTCCACTCCTTTTTTAACATTTTTTTCAAAATATTTCAAAATCTAAGAGTACTATGAAAAATGTAAGTTCATAGAGCACTAGAACTTACAAATCACTATGAAATACAATGGACAACGATCTCGAAATCTTGTCGATTGATGAGTGCTGAGACTTCAATTAAATAATGACGTCATAATCTTCGAAAACGTATCACACATCAATCGACAAGATTTCGAGATCGTTGTCCATTGTATTTCATAGTGATTTGTAAGTTCTAGTGCGCTATGAACTTACATTTTTGATAAGCCGCATAGACTTTGAAATATTTTGAAAAATGTTTAAAATGTGAGATTGAAGCGAGGAGATCTCTTAATGTTTTCATTTTTATAGCGTTTACAACATGCGTATGCTTCACTCTCGCCATATGAGAAGAAATGAGAGTAGTGGCCACCTTGGGCATACCGTATTTCATAGAAATTTGCTGAACTGGAGAAAGTCTTCTTAAGGATGCCCTGTCTAGAGCTTCGACCCGGAATCTACCGATTGCCAGGAGGGTACTTTAGGCTTAATCATCAAACGTAGTTTCATTAACTTATTTTCTTTGTCAAAGTATAAAAGATTATTAACATATTGATGGAGGATATTACAATGATGTATTCCAAGACGAAAATTAAAAAATACTTTGAAATTTAGGTTAATACATCGAAACTAGTCATAAATACACGGACATACACATCTTTCAATTATTGCTTTATTGCTTTTAGACTCGACTTATTTATTTAATTAAATAAGACATGACAAGTATTAAAATTGGAAAGAACTTCCCAACAAGGTGAAATAAAGCGATAGTTACGGAACTTAGGCACCGTGATTAACACTTCCAAACATGAACTCACTATAGAACTAATCGTATATCGAACTACATCTAATGCAGTCTCCAAACGCTACGACGAAAAATATCAGTAACATTCTGTCTCTAGCCTGGATGAGAAATAACGACAACGTTGAACAACCAAAGGTGAAAACAAAGTCAGTTGATAAACTTAGTGGCAACGTAGATCAAAGCTGCAACTCATTGCCTAACTCAAGAACTTAATATATGAATTATATTCCTGATCATAACTTGTGTTAGTAATAACATGACATTAGCATCACCAATAATAACGACATTGTCTTCCAACGTGTGTTACAGTCAATGTAATGCCAAAACACGTTGACGGAGAATAAAGTCAGGTAATAATTGTACCAATGACCTACGTAAGCATTGGTAATAACTATCACCAAAAGTGGCGGAAAGTGTACGTCAGTATACATACTTCCAGCATTTACTCGGGTATTATAGCACTAAAAATGATAACGAAGAATAATGTAAATAATATTTCTGTTAATGATCGATGTGAGTATTGATAGCATCTGCTAAATAACCTTCCGCCGATTCCTTCTTTATCAGGTTACTCATTTGTCATATACCTGATCGTTCCTTATGCAAAATTGACATGTCCCAAAATTGGGTTGCCTCGATGTTCAGGCACGATGTTTTCTTTCAATTACAGCAAATCCAAAGCGTGCAGTTGTCTTTGTGAATGGTTAATCAAATTTCTACCTTTCTATTTCTGACTTTACTTTATCGATTCTCGTTTAACGCACCAATCTACTGTCTCAGCTTCTTCTTCTAACGAGCAGCCCCAACTCCAGACTATCTTTCTCTCTCTTTCTCTCTGAGTTTCTCTGTCCTTTATGCACGACCCTCACTCCTCCACTGGTATGATGCTACCCAGGTACCAAGAAAATAAAAACTGTTCAGAAGAGCAAAGTTCTCTTCGTGCCGATTTTAATATGCGAAAAACTCTAATTTGCGAAACAAACACAATTAATGAAACATATCCATAACTTTAATTAGTTCTTTCTTTTCATTTCTTCATATGTGTAGTCACATCCACACCGTACTAATTTTTACTCAAAGCGAGAGTTTGAAATCTAACTGTCTGACAAATGCATACACACACGCAAGTGAGGAAGTGCTCAAGTACGCATAACATTGTCTCGTGTGCTTCCACGCGAATAAACTATAACAAAATACACCACAACAGTTTGAATCATGATAATAATTTCGCTAAATAGCTCCCGTTTCCAACAACGAAATTAACAGTTGTTTGGCAGTTGGTACTTGTAAAATCTTCACTCAATTACATCCCCCTTTGGTAGTTCTTTGTCCGCCAGAACGGTTTCTTTTCTGTCTTCAGTATAGTGCTGTAACCTTGAACGAGGAATGAGCTTCATCAAGAATAAAGTCTAGAGAGAGGTATAACCAAAGAGAAGAAAGTGTCAATGATCTCGAAGACAAACTCTCCAATGCTTTAAAATTATTTACTCAACGAAGTCCTGTACACAACTCGCAACTCCGAATAATAAACCAAATGGATAGTGAGTTACTGCGACTTACTGAAGAAACTAAATTAGTAAAGAAGAAAATCGTAGAACTGCAATCGGAACTAGGTGACCACAGCGACTGGATCGACCAAATTCTAACAATACAGCAGAAGACTTTTATTGGCTCTTTACGGGCTGCCAGAAATACCGAGAAAGGGTACCGCGAAACTAGTGTTTGATGCATTAAGTCAGAACCTTGGCATGAACCTCACGATCGACCAAATCAACCGTTGCCACAGAAGGGGCACCACTTGACGAAGCAGATCCACGGCGGAAGTAGTAAGAAGTGGACTAAAATCTTTGTTAAATTTGTGTTCTATAGATCTAGCAACTTATTCTGGAAGGCAAAAAAAACCTATTGAAAGACGGCAAACTTATCATCATTGAATCTCTGACAACGAAACTTCCCCAGTTTCTTCGTCGGGCTAAGGAAGTTGTATGGGGTAAGCAACCGATTGTTACTGATGATCGTATCAGTGTCATCCTGATAAAACTCCAAAATCCATTATTTGGCATGTTTCTGTTTGAAGCAGTCTAGTATGTATTTTATACACATTTCCTTGTATATTTTACAAGTAGCACCTCAAGAGTGTTGTAGAAAGTGTACACCTATGTACGTTCTCTCTATATGGTTACCGTAACGTGTAAGAATTTACACATTATTGCATCTTACCTGTCTGAAAGGTATCCGACCATAGGACAGGAAAATAAAACTACATACTTGGTGTGTTTCAATTTCTGATCCTTTTCTAAATAGGACCCTTCGGCTTCCTCAACATTTAACGCGACGATCCTGCCATTACTGGAAGTATCACTGCATCGCCTCTTTTGCAACTACTCCCAACGCCGACGTCGTGTTGTGCATGATGTCCTATCGGATGTCGAAGCGGGTACCTTTCAGTGTCAATTAGTTTTTAGGGAATAGCAAGAAGGCACAAGGAGCCTCGGCGACCGGCAGGAATGCTGCTCTTTGCCAGGAAATATTGGATGCACTGCGAGTAATGGACTAGTTGTTATCATGATGCAGGTGCCAGTTTTGTGAAGTCTACAGTTCTGGTTTCTTGCAACAAATTGCATCACGTAAGAACGTCAAAATAGTACTCCTTCGTAGGTGTTTGTCCTTCTGATACGCGTTCGCGATTCATGATGCCACCGTAGTTAAAGATTACAAACATCATTTGGTGAGGATGGATACTTGAACCACCCCATGACATCGTCGCCAAACTTGCGTATTGCTTCTGCATGGTTATCTCCAATACCTTGCAAAACTAGATGCAGTTCCGTTATTCCACATGTTCTGTCATTTTGTTCAAATGGAACTGCGACAGAGAAAAACCACATGGCACTACACCCTAGCTGCCTAACGGATACTGAAGCAAGAGAAAATCACGTCACCCATACGAATGAAGGTTAAATGCACCACTATATGCAGTGTTGCCATCCAATGTTCACTACTATTCTAAGAAAAAACTAAGGTCGGATATTTTTCAGACAGGCCTTCTACTCTATCATATCACATTATATGGCGTAGTAAAAAGTAATCCATTATTTTTGCATGACATTGAAGGCTTGACTTACCATAGTTAGAATGATCCGATTTAGGTCACATATGCGCCGTTTTGTTCGATAACGTGTTGCCATTTGGAAGGTAATATCATGATGCCTCTCTCATAGAAGCCCTTGTCCCTATTGGCAAAAAATTGAGACAGTCGATTTCACAAGCCTCTCTTGAAGCGAATTTTTCACCAGCAAACGTGTTCGCCATGGACAGGAACAGATGGTAATCACTCGGTGCCAGGTCCGGACTATAAGGTGGATGCATAAGAACCTCCCAACCAAGCTCCCGGAGCTTCTGGCGAGTCACTATCGATGTGTGTGGCCTGGCGTTGTCCTGGTGGAACACAATGCCTCTCCTATTGGCCAAAGCTGGGCGCTTCTGGGCGATTGCTGCCTTCAGACGGTCCAATTGTTGACAGTATAGTTCCGAGTTAAGGGTTTGGCCGTAGGGGAGCAGCTCATAGTAGATAATTCCCTGCCAATCCCACCAAACACACAGCAAAACCTTCCTGGCCGTCAATCCTGGCTTGGGCACCGTTTGCGCCGGCGCACCGCGCTTCGACCACGACCGTTTTCGCGTGACGTTGTCGTAAGTGATCCACTTTTCATCACCAGTCACCAACCGCTTCAGAAATGGGTCGCTTTTGTTGCGATTCAGCAGCGATTCGCAGATGGAAATTCGGTCCATGAGGTTTTTTTGCGTTAACTCGTGTGGCACCCATACATCAAGCTTCTTTGTGTATCCAGCCTTATGCAAATGGTTCCACACGGTTTTTTGTGCAATGTTTAGCTCTTGGGCAATCGAAACAGTGCTTACATGACGGTCGGACGCGACAATGTCCATGATTTTATCGACATTTTCGACACTTGGCCTTCCAGTGCGTGGTACATCTTTGACGTCAAAATTACCGGAACGGAATCGACGAAACCAAAATTGCGCGTGATTGGCTGTTACAGTATCAGGACTATAAACGCTATTCACATTTGCAGCCGCCCGGTTTGCCTTTTCGCCTTTATCGAAGAAAAACTGTAAAATATAGCGTATTTTCTCTTAGCTAGTGTCCATTTTGACGCGCGCTCACACAACACTGAGTCAACTCATCACAACTATCTGAACAGTATTTGTAGTACGAAATCTCATCGTTTGAACGCCATCTCGTTGAACCCGATCGGACTTATACAACGCGAGATACAGATCACTGAAGCCATCTATTGGCAAAATAATGGATTACTTTTTACTACACCAGATATTTGCAAATATTACATGTGTGCAGTGGAACATGTATACTGAAAATTTTATAGTATTATTTTATTTCTTTCCCATTATCTGTGTGTCGTATTTTGTGGGGAGGGGTTGTTAGTAACGTATAAAATAGGTACAAGTTTAAAAACAATACGGCACGTTATACTGTTCAAATCATTTCGGTTTGAAAGCAAAGCTACTACCTGTTACTTTATGTTGGCAACAACGACTGACCAGAAAAAGGGATTCGGAAGTCCCTTTCTGTTGACCTTTTCCTCTTGCCCGAGGCATTTTAGTGCTGCTTCTCCCCACAATTGTAACAGTTACCAACCCACCTAACCTACCATCTCTCATTCATTGATAATATCGAAAAATTCCTGGATGTTCAAAGCTGACGCTAACCGTGTGATATTTTTCATGTATTGGTACCTTATAGAACGTTCTAATCTTGTCAATCATTCATTTCTCCCTTCCCTCGCGGCAAAACATATTCATATGAAAAGTCATTTCTCCCCCTCTCTCCATGTTCTGCTTTCTTTTATTGAACTGAAAATGGTCGACTCTGTTGACGCGAATATCTTTGTTGTCTATTCTAAATTTTGTAACATGTTTTCCGCATATAAAGAAAAGGACAAATCAAAGATGTCGCAACACTTTGTGTCTGTGGCATCATTGCCAAAGTAGGTCCTGCAGACACAGTTTTAATGCAGCGCACATTAATGCCCAAAGCATATTCAGGCATTTTGTTGACTTTGATATCCTGATTAATTCTATTGATGCAATACACATAGTTGCAGTCTCTGAGACGTGGAGTAAGCCTAGGATTAAAAATGACCGTTTACCATTGCTCGAAGCTCTATTTGCTTTTTTAAAGTCTTCAATTCTTCAACTATAATATTGTGTAGTCTTTCTAGTTTGCTTTCAAAGGTGTTTCGCATCCAGATAAAATAGTTATCTATGCGAAAGCATTTTGACTCAATGAGCTTGATTCATATTTAGAAAATTTTACTACTGAAAACCAACCTTTCAACATATTTTTTTTCGTTAACTTCTCAGAAACATCTTAGTTGCAAGATCTACAAAATTACAACTAGTGAGGATTGTTAATAAAGTTAAATTTAAATAATTTACCACGTCGCTTGAAGATAAAAAGAGACTAATTTGAACTGTAAACACTGTATTACATATTAAAATAGTAAAAACCTTACTTATTTGCTACAATTTCCATTTCCATTTTAATTCATTTCTCAATAATTAGATTGACAACGAAGATACTGAAATTTCTTTACAAACCGCAGCAAGCGCCACCTGTGAAACCTCTTTTAAAATAAAAAATATGCAAGTTGAAGCTTAAAGGGGGGGGGGGGAAATGAGAATTGTCCGAATTCTTCAATCGTGCATCCAAATGTTTAACATTACAAATAATTACGCAGCGAAAAGTTTAGGCAAAGCTTCTGATTTTTTTTTTTTAAATTACTCAATCTAAAATGTCTTCAATTAAAATAATCCAATAAATTTACGGAGTACATATTTATACTTTGGCAATGAGATCTCTTCAGGTTTGTTTATTAGGGAAATACAAATAAATACGTTGACAGAAAACTAAATTCCTTCCCTATTCATCAAATTTACATTAGATTTCCTTGTTAAATTTAATATAATTTTGTCCATGATTTTTTCATACGAGTAAACCTCTACTCAGGCTAGAACTTGCAAAGCTAACATAAGATTCCAATACCACAATTTTACGCAGAATCTAGTTAAAATTATTAAAATGGCTAAACTACCTGCATGCTTTTCGTTTGTTTTAAGTGCACATTTTGAATACTTCAAACTAACTTTGCCCCCTTAAATGTGCAGTGAAATGTGCACAGATATGACCAAATGCTTTCTTTATGAGTAAAAGTGTAGTAAGAAGCGTTTCTGATAACCTTGGAAATAATAGAAACAAGTTGTCGTTAGCGGGCGTTGAACACAGTACTTCTACGGTGATAGACTAAAGAGTTAATGAACTGAGCTACTCAAAGCACACTCAATATGTCTTTTCTCGCTATATATAAAAGAAATAGTAAATAGAGTTTAAGATAGGGAAACAAAGAAACGAAAAGCAAAATTGAAATCACCGGAGAAATACACGTGTATAAAATATACATGTATTATTCTCTCTTTTTTTTAAAAAGAGAAAAAGCTTCGAAACCTTTTTGAAAAAGTGAAATTAAATCTGTGCTAGTTCGTCAAAGCTAAAAGCTTTGTCCGACGTTCACAGTTTAAAGCCTTCCTACCAACCGAATGAATTTAACTTCAGGTACTGGAAAGTGGAAATAGACAAGAATATGTCTCCATAGCATTCATTATTGTAATGCCTTGTTTACATTACTGACATATTACCATGAATAACTTTAACCGAGATCATTTTAGTAATGTAAACAAGTTAGGCGTTAAGCGCTGCTCACTTCGTGAGTTTATTTCTTTCTTTATCGAAATATATAGTATAATAGTGGTGCGTATCACTTTTAAAATATAAAAGAATGATGGCAGAACTAATCTACAAAATATTACGCTACAATCAATTCATTTGTGTTCATTATTTTATAATTTAAGCCTCTACCGTGTAACCTTTGTTCTTAGTTCCATGATACTTATAAGATGGCAGCATAAGTATGATAACCAAGTTACATGCAAATGGTAGTAAGTCTGTTGCAAAAATTTTCTAATTAAGTGTAAATTGTAGAAAGTCTATAGTTAATATTTTCTAATTACATTTAAACTGTAGAGAGTCTATAGCCAATACACCCCACCACGTATGTTTCTCCACCATAAAGCCCACAGGGCTCGATCAGGGTTTGAACCAAGCGCCAGAGGTGAGCGCTCTAACCATTGAGTCACCGTGGCCCCTTAATTGTTGAGTGTTACGCGAAGCACAGCTCGTGGAAAACGTGTGATGAACTGTTTGCACAAGTGTTTAAGAATGGAAGTGTGTTCTTTCACCAAACTGTGCAGGTTCACCGGTATGTGCAAAATCAGTTTAATCCATTTGTGGATGGAAGATGAACTACTCTATGGATATTTTCAGCGAGGTGGAGCAACAGAACACACCACACTTGCAACCTTAACACGACGTGGTTTGTAAGGAGAGGGCAGTCAGCAGAGGCAGTAAAATTTCCTGGCCACCATGATCGCCTGATCTCTCTCCCTGTAATTTGAAGGGTCAGGTATACTCAAAAATAATCCCCACATACTGGTAGAGCTACAGCAGAACATTGAAACCTCTATTGCTTCCATCTCTCAGACAGAGCTGCTACGCTTGTCTCACAGCTTAAATCGAGCACAACGCTGCGTCGGCGTCTACGCTGGCTATTTCCGGCATCTTCTGTAAATGGCAGTTCTCCTGTTCATTAATAACGCTAAATTTAGTGCCAGAATTATAAACATTTTGTGAGCCAGTTTTGTATTGACCACCCTGTATTTTGTAATTACCTTTACACTCTACAGAGTCTATAATAATATTCTTCAATTATATTTTAATTGTAAGGACTTTGCAGATTACATTTTCTAATTACGTTTAGAGACTCTATAGCCAATATTCTTTATTTTTAAAAAAAAAAAGCCTGGTAATTTGCGTGTACACAGGCTTACCAGAATGTTAAGCTGTTAGCCATTTAACTAAAAAATTAATAAAAGAAGCATTCCCTTGATATAAGGTGTTTTTCGTGAACTAATAAACTGTCTCAAGCTTCCTCAGCTGTTTAGTAATTTTGAGTAAAAACGTAACACATGCCTCATAAAAAGTTTGCTTTTTTCGAAAGAAAATAAAAAAAAAAGTATTGTTTCTACCTTGTAAAGCTAGTAGTTTATGAACCGCATAAAATAGCAAGTGAAAACAACTACTGTAAAACAACAAAAAAAGATTAGTCAAACAGAGAAGAGTAAGAAAAAAATATGATAACCAGAGCTATCGTAAACACACACATAAAAGAAGTTTGTTCTGTCCGAGGCGACTCATAAACGAAGGATATAGGGGTTCCAGTTATTGCTCTCTCAACGTACAAAACGGTGTTCGTGATACAACACTAAGGCGTATTGATCTAAAGGAAACACAGACGCATCTGCAGTTGCTAAAATTAATATCGTAAAAGTTACCGAAACTTTTGCCCTACAATACGAGATTCAGACACTCTCTATTCATGTATTATGTGGTTGTACTTCCGTCATAAACAGTAGGTAAAAATGTGAATTGGTTATAGTTTCAGAATTTATGAATTGATCATTGTTATATTTATATATTTTATATTGCAAATGATAAACCACTTATGAACAGAACAGAACAGAACAGAAAAGGGGTGGATAAGCAGGGCCCCCGAAAGACCCGCCCTGCTGAGTGACCTCTCTCCAACTTCTACCGAGGTCTCCGCATGCAATTAGTAAGGATACTAAAAAGCAAGGATCTGAGGTATTCTAGAGGTTTCTATCATAAGACATTTACCACTAAATCGGGAATAGTGAAAGAAGGTGAAAAAAGACAATAGAAAAGGGGCAAAAGAGCTTTGAGAGAGGGAAAAAACCCGGTGATGCCGGGAAAAAACCCACTACGACTAAAATCTACTGGAATGATGTGACCATATTGGTTGGTAGGTATGTAATCTGAGGTTGAGTTTGTTAGTTGGAAAAGAACTAACTACGGTCTAGAAGAGTAAAGGAAGAGCAATGGGGAGGGACGAAATGCAGAAACAGTGTGAAAATGTTCCACAGCCGCCACAGGCACGGGGTGCGTCGCTTCGCTGTCGCCGGGGCTTCCCACATACAAAATCGGGCAGTATGCATGCCACCCCGTACTGCTGCTACCGCGGTGTCCACTGGCCCGCTTTGACTGCTTCACCCAACCATATGACGTGGTTGCTTTCGGCATCAGGTACATCGCTGCGCAAGGCTTCCCTCCAACGGCCGCGATCAGCCACTTCGCTGCTTGGTTGAAGTTCCGCAAGCTTCACACCGAGGTCCCATATGGCTGTGCTGCAAGTGCACGGGTACAATCACGATGCTCCACTCCGCCCACGGTTTCCTCAGCTTCCAGCAACCTGCCCCATTCAACCTGGCATGACTACAACTGGCACGAGGTCCTCGCTTCGCTGTTACCGGGGCTTCCCACATACAAAATCGGGGAGTATGCATGCCACCCCGGCCTACTGCTACCGCGGCTTCCATGGGCCAGCTTCATCCTGCCTCCACTGCTGTCTGCACTCGTCAAAGGTCCCATTCGCTCACCACTTATTCGGCTAAGTTCTTATTTATTCATTTTGCATATTATTTGACATCGTACTCCTCCCACCGAGCAGTCGCTTGAGCATTGGCTTATGTCCTGGAAACGATCCCAGCGAACTTCTATTCTGACTTAGGTTTTTCCTCAGTCACACCAGACAAATGCCGGGATCGTACCTACAAACTAGGCCCTGGCCGACTACCTTTCAGTTTCTTTCCCTACACTATCCAAGCCTTAGCCTAAGATGTCCAAAGGCCGTAATTAAACTCAAATTAAACACTTCCCAGGTTTTCGGAGCAATGATCAGAAATTCTTGCACAGTGGCTGTGATTATGATGTGGGAAGCTTGACAAGGTTTGTGCTAGTAGCATAGTCATCGGGACAACAGTGGGCCATCGTTGGGCCAACCGTGTTAGGTTGGATAATCGAAGGCCCACTGTTGGCCCGATGATCTGTGCTACTAGGGATATGATTGTCTAAAAGTTCTATGGTTTTCATGCTATCGGTGGTTTAACTAAAACACATATTGAATAATTCAAATATCTTTGGGTAACTCGAATATATTTATTGACTTGTGAGTTGTTCAGAAAATTATGGTCTAGGAATATTTTAAGTCTAACGCATGGGGTGTTCAGGACATAGAGTAAAATATGACAGATGGAACTGTATAAGCGCTTACTTATCATTACCATCAAATAGTGGCTTAGGCAGAGCCAAACATACAGTACGTTAGGTTCCGTTAGGTTAGGTTTAGGTTAATTTACGTTATGAAAGCTGTTAAGTTGCGTTTATGTTAAGAGCTGTTACGCTATGTACGGTTAGGCTATGTTAATTTGGTTTATTACAAAACTTATTGGATGATGTTTAGAATGAATGCTACAACATTCCATGAGGTTAGTTTAAGTTAGATGAAGTTGGGTTCTGTGCAAGGAGATATGAACATTAATATGAGCAAATTGAGATGTTCTCAAGTGATTCAAGTAATCTAAAATAAACTAAATCAATGTAAAATAATATGTCTATAAAAGATTCTAAAGTCTACAACACTTGTTTTTGCACTTATGTAAATTTCTGAGCGAGTATGGACGAAAACGTATGCAAAGATGCAAATATCTGAAAAGTTGTTTGTTCTAAAGTTAATAGAGTTACTTTGCTTATGTCCGGAATCTATTCTACTTATTGTAACAAATAGAAACAATGATTTTTCGAATGGGTTTTAACTTACATCAAACGTTAAATGTTGAAAGCGATAGATGTGCAACTCGTAGCTTGTCTTTTGTTGAATTGATTGACACCATTCTAGTATTGCTTAAAGCAAATAGATGGCAGACAAAAATGCTAAATATTTTTATAAGAATAATTACATTTTAATCTGATAATTTTTGAATGGAAATTAATCTTGAAACAAAATGTGATATTAATTTCGATATGCTGTTTAAGACTGATATTTTACAGAAAGATTTTTCAGTCAACATTTTATATAACAAAAGTATCCAGCTAAGCTATACACTTTTTCCTGATATGTAAAACTAGAAAGTATGAGAATAGATATATAGATAACTTGAAGTCGTAATAAGCTCCTTCTTGTCGATTTTAGTTACCTTTTTTCATTACATCGATTTTGTGTCGGTGTTTGCTAGTGTAGTTTTACTACTCTAGATTTCAAACACCAAAATTGGGACTAACCTCACCCAAAAGTACGCTAAGCCTGGGTTCTTAACATCAAGCTCCACGTAGCGATACTGGAGTGACTACTTAGTGTTGAAAGATAGACGCCAGAGCAAATATTTAAATTCGGTTGTCCACTTCCAGTCTAAACCAATACGGACCAAATTTTCGGTTGTAACTCAGTGTTTTACTCTTGATATCGCCGTATGAACCATTTCTAGATTTGTCTTAATTCCTGAGTTATTCACATAATAGTATACCGTACTCTGCATATAATAGAAAACACTGCAAATAATATTTACGTTTATTTGCAAGAAATAAGACATAACTTTAAAAAAAACGGGCCACACAGCAATATCAAGCGTAAAAAACTGAGTTGGAACCGAAATCTTGGTCTATATTGGTTTAGACTGGAAGTGAACAAACGAGATAAAGTGTCGTCTCCGCGCTCTGGTTTCATGTATTCATGAAATTTTCAACGGCCGCAGTCAGTCCAGTATCGCTTTTAGATATAGTTCATTGGTTCTTAAAGATAAGGCACGTCAATTTATGTTTCACCGTAACGCTGACGTCATCAGGATGAACTCATGTAAGACTGGGATCTTTACAGTAAACCCCGTCTCGTGCTCATTGTATTACTAACGTCGGGTAAAAGGAAGAATATAAGTTTCGAATTATTATTTAATTTTCTATGTAACACAAACCCGTTATAAACATTCATTTGATATTACTGAGGAAATTAAATATGGGTGCCATTCTAAGCCGTTCTACCTGCTCCGTGACAGTTCTCAGACTACGATCTAACCTCTGAGTGCAATTCAACCCTCAATCTAGTTTATGCACTTTGCGATCATTTGGTTAATAATAAAACAAAAGAACCCGTGAGCAATGGAAGTTGGTACTGATAGTGTATTCATCTATTTCGTTTGTAAAATTTCACTACCAGGTTTTCTCATTTCTTGCTACTCAATATCCCCGACCATCTATTCCCAAAAAGGATTTTCATGTTTCTCTCAAGGCATCGATTTTTCTTTTACCGAGACTTTTTCTAATTTTGCAGAAATCCTAATTTTATGGGATTAGTGCGTGTTTCAATGAACTTTTGGCTTCGGGAGAGTAGAATAAAATGTACACTCTGCGTTTGAGAAGAATACAGAAAACTGTATCACAAAGGCAGTTATATTTCTGGACTGAACATGGAAACTTGCGTAAAAGTGATACTGGTAAGTTTGACGGCCCACTGGCATACAAGGAATTGAATCGAACAGAATTGGTTTTAAGACCTTTAGTTATCTGAGGTTCAGGCCTGGACAGGACGGAGGAGAGGATTGTGGAAAGTAGACCATCAGGACCTAGTTTTTAGTTACCATCCCAGCATATGCTTGCTGTGAGAGGAAAATCCTCAGTCAGGATGTCCGTCCGATGAGATCAATCCCAGAAACTCCCGAACGCTAAGCCTACCACTCAGTCACGACCGCAAGGAGATTGAATGGAATCTATTTGTCTCATTTGTTATTACAAATATCGACTCTCCGGTCGCTGTTTTAAGTAGAAACTGATATTTAGAGCAATTCAAAGCTCTGAAAAATATTTTTCTTCATTTGTTTTTACTACGAATACTGATTTTTTAATGACAGAAGTGGGCCAAATTTATGAATTGTATGATACATATATGTTGTGACCAGTGAATTATGAGGGGAAAATTATTGAATGTTTAGATATATTCAGATAAATTATTTTGCTTTTGAATTACCGAGAAAATTCCTCTTCATAGCAGAGTTCGCAGCATAGCCCAGAAGATAAAAGAAAGAGCACTGTAGATTTAACAAGTAGTCCAAAACCTTACGATTAATTTATTATAGAAAGATGATCTAGCAAAGACACAGGCAGTTTAGAATCAAGGCTGAACTTCTAAGTAAAATATAAGATGTACTTTCTCTCCTTGGCATCCTTCAAAATTACAAGGCGAATCGTCCAAATTATTCGGCAGCTAAATTATAATTTTTCTTTTCTTGGTTTTATGACTGAAGGCTCAATATTTCAATATCAATCTGTCTCTAGAAGATAGAAATTTACTCTGAATATCGAATAAATTGTACTATTGCTTGGAGTTTCTTCAATTAATATCGTTTAAATGGTATTCGCCACTGGCGTGCGCCTTATATTTTGTTTTTTATAAAGCAAAACACAGCTTTCTGACAAGGCTGATATATTTTAATAACAAAAAGAAAGTAAAGGAGAAAACATAGCTATGTTTAGTTGTAGATTGAAGTCTGAAGAAGCAGGTAGTATACTTCCGAAACTGTTACACTTTAGTTTCTTTTTTGTCATTAACGTATAATCAGCCTTGTCAGAAAGCTATGGTTTTCTTTATGCAAGATGGATGCAAGGCCGTATTGTCATAATAACTTTATTTTTATAGTATATATATATTTTTAACAATTTACCTCAGAGCAAAAGCTTGGATTTGTTTGCGGAGAGATCTAATTCATATAGAATCATCACTGTTCGAATATCATATTCATGTTTAGTGATAAAACTTAGCAATAAATAGAGATATATGATAAATGCATTCTTAAAAAATCATTTAGCAGGAAAATATCGAAAAGGTCCCTGATTCTTCAGACCCAAGCTTCCTCGCGAAACTTGTAGATCCGACCCTGCTTAAAACAATAATAAAAAAAAAGTGCGAAGTGTTCTTCTATGGAAGTATTCGAAACATCTCTCTCACATAATTATTTACTCTTCAACCTATAAAACCTTATTAAATTAAACTTTATGTTCAAAATAACTTTACTGAATGACATTTTCTTGACATGACTCTTAGGTTCAATGTCGTGTAGGATCACTTGCTGAGCACTCTATCGTTAGCTCTAGACTAGAGCAGTGTGTGACTGAGCGGCCGAAATAGTTGATTGAATGTTGGTTAAGCATTCAGAACGTCCTGGGTTCGTAGCTCATGTTGTCTAAACTTATTTCAACGATTTCCTTACTCACTCACACCAGAACAATTCGAGAGGATATTTTTAAATTAGGCTCTGGTCGACCACTTTGCTTTCCTCACCTATACCAGATTGAATAAATGATTCCTAAAGAGCATAACAAATTCAAAATTAATACTAGAGTAATGGTTTTCAACCGAGCTGCAGAGGTACCCTGATGCGCTGTTCACCTACGATGCTACTAATCGAGAGATTAAAAGATAGTCTAGTTTACTGTGATTAGATTTCAGAACACGGCCATTAATTCTCTGTGGATAACGTTTCCTACTAAACAAAGTGCAATTAGTTCTGAAGGAAATTGGAAAACGATTTCTGGACTCTTCCACTTTCTGGAAGTACAAAATAGGGACGTTCAGAAGTTGGACGTCACTTGCAGAATTCGGTACTCTTTGTGATTTTGGAATTCCAAAATTCCGATGCTACAGAATTTCGTAATTTTCAAGATTCCTACATTCCAGAACTCCATTTTTTCTAAATTCCACATTATGGACTTCGAATGTTTCGGGATTCCGACACTCCAAAATACTGATAATCCCGAATTCCTAGTTCTGAAATATGAACGCTGCAAAATTGGAATATTCCAGAATTGAGACTTTCCCAATTATTAACACTCCAGAAATTCGACATTTTTAAATTTAGAAACTCCAAAATTCCGATAGAAAGAAATTCTAGAAAAGATAATTTATTCCGATTCTAGGATCGAGATTTCAATTTGGGAATGTTGCAGAATTAAGAAATTGCAAACACTTCTATATTACAAGTAGCTATGTCTACAGTTTCAAATTGATTCTTTCTGAATCATGAATGCAGGAGCACTTGTGGTGTGGAAGTTGGCAACATTTTTTAAAATCCTTATTAAGTCTTCCACTTGCGATCACCAGTTTTCTTGAGTTACGTGGCGATATATACATTTTCGACAGAAGCATACAGAAAGCCAAATACCGACTCCGACGGTGACCCAACCAACTAGTAGTCGGGATATAGTTTGGAGGAAGGTTGGCGCGACCCATAAGTGGCGTTGGGTCATTTTCCGCGCCATCGTCGGTGTCGTCGGGCCATTTTTCTGGCCACCGTCGGTCAACAGACTTGCCGGCATATGGTCGTAGCCTTACCCAGCATCTGCCCGCTGACGTCGTCTCACTGTCGTTTTTCTTTTTAAACCCGACATCGGCCGGCAACCAACTTCGCCGACTAAATGCCGACGTCGCCTGGCTTGCCGGGTAATTTTTCTTATGCTGGCGAATTTTATGCATACAATAGAAATCGGGAACAGTCACGGTATGATGGGAATACAAATAACTGTGCCACAAAACGAAATAGTTTGAGAACTATTCTTCAAGAGAAATTCAACAAACTCGTACAAGCATTTCACAGATCATCAGAAAATAATTATACCGAAAATGCATTATAATGCCTGTATGACAGCGAGTGATTATGGATAATGGCTATTGGACTACAACAACCTCCCACTCTTCTAAGTTATTTCAAAGTCATTTCGACAGCTGGGAAACTTTTAATTGATTCCTCTCCGTGAAATGCTACTGGGATATGTTGTAGTTGTGATTTTGGGTTTGTAACTGAAATTTTCACGAAATACTCACCTCACACAGTTAACCTAACAAACCAACAGATGGTGGTAATTAATCTAGATGACTTTCCATTACAGCTACACGAATTCATGCATTTAGGTCATTAGCAAATGAAGGGAGGGAGCACAGAAAGTTGTGATTGATTTGCAAGTGAGAAAATAGTAAACAAATATTAAATGTCTTCAAATAGAATATATTTTAACCTATTTAGTTTTATGTAAGTCAGTGACAAAAGTTTATGTTCCTCAACCATCCGAGGTTTAGTGCTCCATTTTAGATCCACTGTGTAATCAAAAGTATCCGGACACCCAGCTGAAAATAAGTATAAGTTTGGATCGCCCTCCATCGGAACACCAGTAGTCAATACGGTGTTGGCCCACCCTTAACCTTGATGACAGCCTGCACTCTCACAGACACACTTTCAATCAGGTAGCGAAAGCATTTTTTGGAAATGACAATCTATTTCTCATGTAACGTTGACATGAGAAGAGGTATCGATGTGGGTCGCTGTAGTCTAGCATGAATTCGGCTTTGCAAAAATCCCAGAGATATTCTATCGAATTCAAATCAGGATTCTGTTCAGGTCAATTCATAACCGGGACGTTGTTGTCGTCAAACCACTCCCCTGCAATTCTTGCAGTATGGATAGGTGCTCGGTCGTGTTGAAAGGCACAATAGTCATTCCCGAACTGGTCCTCGATGGTAGGCAGGAGGAAAGTGTTTAAAATATCAAGGTATCCTTGTGCCGTGACATTGTCACGTAAAGCAACTAGGGAGCCAACCCCCCTCCAGGAGAAACATGAGAGCACTGTCACCCTGCCACCGCCGAAATTCATAGTCGGTACTGTACAGGCTGGTAGGTGTCGTTTACCAGCCATTCGCCACACCCACACTCTACCTTCGGATCGCCACATTGTATATCGCGATTCACCACTCCATTTAACGGTTGTCCGCTGTTCTGCGGTCCAGTTTTTACGCTCTTTACACCACGCGAGGTGACGTTTGGAATTTGCCTGTGTGATGTGCGGCTTATGGACCTTTTCTCGGCTATGGAAACTAAGTTTCCGTATCTCACGTCGAGCAGTAATGGTGCTTGGAGTAGACTCTGATGTCGTTTGGAATTCCTGCGTGTTGGTGGCGATTTATGATTGACAATTAAGCTGTGCGAATCTCTTTAATACACGATGGTCTCTGGTGGTCAACATGGAAGGCCGGCCCGCACGCTGCTTGAACGTATACGCCCCTTCACGTTTGCACTTCACACATCGGAAACACTAGACCTAGGGATGTTCAGGAGGGTAAAAATCTGGCGCACAGACTTCTTACACAAGTAGCAACCAATCACATGATCACGCTGAAAGTCCATGAGTTCCTAAGACCGTCCCATTCTTCTATCTCGCACTGTCTGCTGACTACTGAGATGGCTGACCATGTGTTGCACGAGGTAGATTGCAGTACTGTGTCGGCATCTATGATAAACACCCATTTCGCAGGGTGTCCGGATGCTTTTAATCAGATAGTGTATATATTAAGTAAGCTATGCTGCTTAGAAACCTGTTCGCGCCGGCTATTCTAGCTGAGGTTCTCCAAGATTTACCTAAGTTACATCAGGCAAATGTATGGCTGGCATAGTACCATCAATTTGGTCTGTAGCCGCTGCCTTCCCAGTCCTTGAATCAAAACAGTGTTCGCCGAGGGACGACATCTCACAAACGAGAAAGTTTGTAGCCTTCAATGTTTCTGAAGCCCAGAGTCAAAGAAGTGAAGTTTTGAGTTTGAAAAGTTTCTTTCAAGTTCGAAAAGTCAATTGTTTTCTTTATGATTCAAAGATTATTTTAAATAAGTTCTAATTTGTATATGCATATACATTATGCAGAGTAGCAGTTCTCCCTATTGCACGATTTGCTATTTCTGGTTAGCCACTTCCGGTTCATAGTCCATAATATACCTAGATATGTAGTTTCCAGTTGTGGGCCAATATGGGTATCAATCGTCTTCTTTTGTTAACCTGAGTCGATTGATATACATATTGTCTGTCTGGTTAGAGTGCCTGGATATACCCCTCCCCCGGAAACTAAATTATTTTCGAATATTTTTATGTGTAGATTCATAAGCATTCAACGGTTAGCATCAGTATTACATCACTAATAATGATTATTGCTTTTAAAATTAAACATTACCAATAGATGACAGAACTTCCAATATTGTCTCCACCTTCCTACGTGATCAGGGAATGAGACTTGTTTAACGTTTGACTTGTTTGACTATTTTGTGCCAAAGTAAGCAGCTGAAACAGTCTACTCTCTGTTATGTCACGTAAGATAGGTGCTAACATTTCCTACATGATTTTACATTTCTCTTACAGATATATTGAAATCATTTTTCTTCAAGATGTATAACAGAGGCATGAAGGATGAAGGTTCCTCCTCTCATTTTATTCACTGCTATGTGTGACATTTAGGATATTTATGTGTAAATGTGTGCATATTCATGAAAAAAAAATATTAATTTTAGTCTTGGAGAAAAAGTGTCATCATCTGTGTCTCCTTCAATTCACTTGCCTGTGTATCCCTACCAAAGATACCTCTTCAAGCATCCTTTCGGGGGAGCGGGGTTTCCAAACGCCCTTCCTAAAGAATTAGTCCTAACGCTAGTATTACTCATATGTATACTGAAATACGTATATAATAGTACATTCTATAAATATTCTTCATGTTATTTCGAGGTTAAGTAAGGAAGTAACACATATTAATAAGTAGCATTATTGTTAATAAATATTTTAGTGCATTGGAGTCTATATGTTTTATTTATAATTTTCGTAATACTCGTGCTAAACATTTACACTCTCTCAATTTTCACTCTATACTCCCCCAACTAAAAATCCGGGACGTCTTGGGAGTACTTGAATTTCAATTTATTTGAGGATCTTCAACTCAGGCCGAGATAGGTTAAGGAGAGGATAAGGAACGAGCTTATCGACCAGGCCTTACTTAATGAATCATTCCGGGATTCGCCTGATAAAATTGAGGGAAGTCCTAGTAAACCTAAGTCAGGATGGTCGGCCGTCGGATTCGAACACAGTCTAACGTAGGCTTCAAACCACTTGTGTTTCCACTGTGTATCGAACTCAGAACCTCTTTATTACAAGACAAGAACATCCTTACCCACCCACCGAGGACAACATGTGCAGACTTATCGGAGTCTGACATTAGAATCTTGATTTTTTTTTCTTAACACTCAGTGACCACGGGCGCGTGGTATAGGTGAACTTCTGCTCAGCGTTAGAGAGTTTGTAAGGGTTGCAATATTTCTCATGCAAAGCATTTTGACTGATGTCTTCGAAACTTTCCCTCGGTCAAATCAGGCATATACTTGAAGGGTACCTTAAATAAAATCAGGGTAGCTATTATACTTTTTGCACAGAGTACGGGTTATAAAAACAGACAGGCTGTACATTCTTATGGAACACCCGCGTAGATACACAGTACATGGAAAACTTTCGATTTCCATGCGAGCGGGGAGCTAACAATATCAATATTGACCGAGTGTCGTGAAGCCAATTAGGCAGCAACTTAAAACGAAGATGCTTTAGTATCTACGGTAAAAAAAGAAACACATGAACAAGACACGTTTGTGAAGTTAGCCCCACCACAACCGAATTAAACTTGAACTTATCCCAATCGTTAGGGAGTTCTTAGGGAGGCATAGGGCGGACATTATTTTCGTTGTTTTCGAAACAATTGAGAACGTTTGGCCCTTGTTGCGTCCAATTGTTTGACAGTTCATAGGGAGAAATAGGGAGTACAATATTTTCGTTAGAGAGTGAACGGCAGCTCGTTGACGGCTTCAGCAAATATACTCAAAGTGTGAAGTTAACCCCTCCAAGGAGCCAAAATTTGATAATTTTTGGTCGTTGTTGTGGCCGATCGTTTCGGAGTTCATAGGTAGGAATAGGGAGTACATTATTTTCGTTAGGGAGTGAACGATAACTTGGTAACGGCGCAAATAAATATGCCGAAAGTGTGAAGTTAAACCCAGAAGGGACTCTTAATTACTCCAATTTGTTTTCGGCCGTGTCTGCAGTCTTTAGAATGTTGTTATGTACGAATAGCAAGTACATTATTTTGGTTAAGGATGAACGATTTCTTGATGATGGCGCCAGTAAATATGGCGTATACGTGAACTTACTAGGAACTGATGAGACCGCTCACTCTGGGATTTTTACTAAAGTTGGCTGGCATGTAGCCCAATATCAAGGATAGTATGGCCACCCGGGGCAAAGATATGTCACTTTCGATTTTTCTATGGTGAACAAATAACGACAAGGTGACCCGAGAAATATGGAACGTAGAGGGCAAGTACATGCATAAGAGTGTAAGGAAAAAGTCTTTTCTTTTTCAAACTGTTAAATATACTGAAGGCAAATGGTTATTAGTGGATATTGGACAGGAGGCAAAGCATGCTGAAAGTTATATCGACATAACCGCCATCTTGATGCCACTTTAAGTTTACAAAATAGTGAATGGGTTAAATAAAATTTCAATCTATGATTGAATATTCTAAGAAACTGTATGACGGAGTTATTTTTGACATAATTCTAATTCTGTACGACATAATTACATGTGAAAGTGACCAGAAAATTGAGTAAGACGAATAATGAGAAAACGTTCCAGTTGAAGGAACGAAAAATAAACGGCCATAAAAATATTTCCCGGCATAGCGTTAACCTCTGTTTAAACTGTTTGGTTTTATTCCTTCAACTGTTTCAACAGAAAACATATTCTCATCATTCGTTTTGCACATTCTCCAGGTCAATTAAACGTGTCATTTGGTTATACAGGATTAGAGTTACGTCAAAACTAACTCCCTCATGGAATTTCAAGGAACATTCCAACGCATACTGAAACAAGACTAACTGTTTTTAAAGATTCAAGCAGACTAATTGTCGTTATACACATCCACATGCATTGCCTCCTGTGCAGTATCCATTAATAGCCAATTGCTTTCAATATATTTAACACTCTGCAAAAAAAGGACATTTTCTTACTCCATTATCGATTTACTTGCTCCCTAGGTTCCATTTTCCTCGGGTCCCCTTGACATTATTCCTCCATAGAAACGCCTAAACGACTGCAGACAACGCCGACCCCAAATTTGAATAACTGGGATCCCATCGGGGGCTAACTTCCCACTTTCGCAATATTTGCTGGCGCCGTCACCAAGTTACCCTTCACTCGCTAAACAAAAAAATATGTGCTTTCTATTCCTCCCTAAGAACTCCCAATCGATTGCAGACCACGCCAAACCCAAATTTGATTAATTGAGGTCTCTTGTGGGGTTAACTTCACACTTTTGCAATATTTACTGGTGCCGTCACCAACTTAACTTTCACACCCTCAAGAAAATAATGTACTCCCTATTCCTTCCCATGAATTCTCAAACGATTGGACGCAACAACTCCCAAAAAGTGTCAAATTTTGGCTCCTTTGAGGGGCTAACTTCACATTTTTGGCATATTTGCTTGCGTCATCGCCAAGCTCTCATACACCCCCTAACGAAACTAATGTACTCCCTATTCCTCCCGATGAACTTCGAAATGATTGGACTCAACGATGGCCAAAAATTCACAAATTTTGGCTTCTTGGCGGGCTAATTTCACACTTTCGGCATATTTTCTGGCACCGTCATCAAGCTATCATTCACTCTCTGACGAAAATAATGTATTCCCTATACCTCCCTATGAACTCCCAAAAGATTGGACGCAACAACGGCCAAAAATTCTGAAATTTTGGCTCCTTGGGGGACTATCTTTATACTTTCGCCATATTTACTAGCACTGTAACCAAGCTATCGTTCACTCCCTAACGACAATAATGTACTCTCTATTTCTTCCTATCAGCTCCCATACCAATAGGCGCAACAACCGCCAAAAATTCTCAAATTGTGGCCCCTAGGTGGGGGTGGGGGGATAACTTTACACTTTCGGCCTATTTGCTGGGGGTCCGCTACGTTTCGGCGCCTCCGTTTCGGCGCCACCACTTTGGCGCAGGCTACGTTTTGGCGCTACCGTTTCGGCGCCGGTTCAGTTCGGCGCCAAAGTTAGGAAAACGGAAATTATTAACATACCTTATGACATAGTAATGTACTTTATACTTTTACTGTCCTCTGACGACAATTGATGATCAATGAAGTACTTAAAACATTATTTCTGCTTCTAACAGTTTTGAAGCATTATTTATGTTGCACGGTCTCAGCCAAAGATGTCTAAATGACTTAATGGCTGGAACTTGTATGTTATGTACAAGGGCGCCAATAAGATATATTGATTTTCTAATTTAAGTATAAAGTTTTTTTGTACATTTTCAACGTAAGAACTTTTACTTTTGCTAAACCTATACAAGAAATGCATAAGATGGGGTAAGTAGTGAATATTCGAGATGAAAAAAATCTTCAATAAAGTCATTTTTGGGACTGCTCTTGACAGTTATGAAGCATTATTTAAGTTTTCATGCTTTGAGCTAAAGATGCCTA
>JAGDQP010019407.1:0-10179 GCA_022664845.1 Lepisma saccharinum
TGTAACAGGTTTGTACTGTCAGGATTTCCGTAGCGGGGTGCTATTTACTGCAGTTTCAGTGGGGGAATAGTTCCACCTATTTACTCCTCATTAAGCAGAGAGTGGAGAAGGAGGCGGAAAGGTCATTACAGGTAAGTTTCGGAAACAAAATTAAAAGCACTTTTAACTTTTTTTTTTTCTTTGCGTATGCTTAAACTATTTTGCCATCATACAACATATATTGCAGATTTCATGTTGCTAGAATAGTTTAAGCATATAAAAATAGCTTGTTAAAACTGTTTTTATTTTATCTAAACCTTTTGTAAAATTGGAGTTACCTCCGTCTTTTATCTATGTTTTCTTCAATTGTGTATTTAAAATGCGATCAGTTATGTGATCAAGTAAAGAGGAACGAGAGGAAACATTTACATTAATGCAGAAAAAAAAAATCTATGGCGAAGACAGAGAGAAGGTCAAACTTTCTTTTAAAAGCCTGCAGCTAGAAGAGGTTTATGATTACATTTAGAAGATGCATGAGAACATCAGGATCATTGGTCAATTGGAGTGGATTGTCAATAACTAACGGCAAAAAGCTCATTTTCGATAAAACGGCACTGTTCACAAAACAGGCACAGGGAAAATTTCAACAGTCCTTTCTGGGAACAGAAGGCACTCATGAGATTTCTAATTTGCCGAGGTACCAACCAATATAAGTTACGGCGGCTCTGGTAACACGAAAGGATTCTTACGCACGCACAAATAAGAAGGCTGAATAGCATTAAAGCTGATATAAATAATACATTGAATTATTCTATATATACTGTACAATATCTTTGTATTTTCACTTCAGGATATTACCGAGCGGTTGTAGCTCAAAAGTAGAGCACTGACTTAACATTCGGGAGGTCGTGGGTTCAATCCCAGTCGCAGAGCATCCTGACTTGAGTTTTTTTTCCTGGGTTTGTCCTCAGTCACCCCAGGAAAATGCTGGGAATCTGGGATGGTAACTTCAGCTGCCCTGGTCGACACCATCCAGCATTCTTTCCCCTCCCCTATCCCGGCCTGAGCCTTAGATGACTAAAAGCCATAAATAAATTCAAATTCACTCTGACATTGATGAATTTTGAATTTCAGTGAAATATCATATGTATAGTATGCAGTTTTATTTCAAGAATATGTTTCTCGCTGTACTTATTGTAACTAGCATAAGAAACAAGACAAGCCGAGCTAAATAGATCAGTGGCAACATGATTTCCTTATAATCGAAAGTTTTGGGGTCGAATCTGTGGGACTCATATCCAGACTGAGAATTTCCTTGATTTTTATCGGTTTGACCCCCAGAGCTTCAGGATCACTTTACAGTTAGGGTTGCCAACTTGAAAAAGTGAAAAGTCGGGACACTTCCGATAGAAAAAGGATGTACGCAGGGATGGAGCTACAAGAGTGGCACAGGGGGTCCTGAACCCCACCCCCCAAATCCACCTCAGCCTTTAAATCTGGAGACCTGACAAGGCTGCTAACTAAACTCGTTGTGTTGACAATGGAACATAGACTATACATTTTGGAAGCTACCAGTATAACCAACACAAGAAAAAGGAAACAGACTGAGCTACAGTTATACCTACAAGCCATAAATAAATTCTTATTCCAAGAAAGATAAAAAAAAAAATGTTCCTAAATTTCTGCCTTCATAATGCATTTGTCTATTAGTAGGGTTAGTAAAGTTGTTAAAATATACAAGTGTACGAACATTTAGAGTCCCGCCGAAGTCGCGGTGGTACGCGGGAGTTTTCGGAAAGATGGGACAATCCCGACGACAAAATCGGGACGGGTGGTAACCCTATTTACAGTATTGCCACCTTGTTGCTCTCTTTCCTTAAGAGAAAAGTTTTGTTTTGTCAAGGCAAACGGCCAAAATGAGTGTCTGATGAGATTTATTTCATCATATAGTGTTTCATTTCAGGTTTGTATGACAGTCTTCAGCTGATGAAAGCAAGAAAAAATTCAAGGCTTCGTTTGGGCAAACTATAGCAACACAAACATCTCGTTCATTTAAAAGAGGATCAACAACTTTTAGGATCCGCTGAAACTATCCAAGATCATTACAATAAGGTGACTGATAATTAAACAAGTGAGCACTGCGATTCTACTAACGATCTCCGAGACGACGGGATCATAATAGTAATGATCACGGAAGTTGTAATACTGTTCTGACGTAATATCGTTGTGATGTAATGCGTGCTGTATAAATCATGGTTTGCAAGTTGGTTCCGTGGATCAGTTGGATAAGAAGTCGGCTTACCTGGGTTCGAATCCCGGTGGGATCAAGGTGATTTTTTTCTTAGTTTCTTCTGTAAAAGAAAGTATATATGCTCATATATATCATTAATAACTTAAGTTACCAAGGGTTAGGTTAGGTTAGAAAAATCAGGTTCGGTTCTTCTTTTTTTCAGTATACGCGATAGGACGGCACTATACAAGTACTGATTCCTGGACCGGAAATTGTAATCATGATTACTGTTATGATCCAGACGTATCTCCGAGGCTCTGCGATTTCCTAGATAGGGACTTAAAACTATTAACAATTAACTCTGGTTGTAGTCTTGTATTATTTTTTTTTTTCAATAGAGCAATGACATGGTACCATGTAATGCAACCTACTGTAACACGTTATGTGAGATGACAGACATGCACAGGATATATATTTTTTGACACGGAAAGTCTGACAATGCTGAAATATAAAGTCCTGCATCGTTAACGATAGCTCGTGTAATGCTATCTAAAAGGTGCACAAATTACTGGCTAAAATAAAAAAATATTTCACAGTTGTTTTTATGCTGGGTTACTGAAATCAAACTTCTGATAAGTAAACCATTTTTTGTGTGTGTGTCAAATGTGTCAATTTAAAAAAAAAACACGTTGAATTTTGATAATCCCTTGTCTAGTCAGTTGACAATGTCGCAGGTCAGTTATATATTTACCGTTTATTTTTCCATCAAGTTCTCGTACCAGTAGTGGTACGCGTACCGCAGTTTGAGAAACTTTGTGCAATAGCATGCAATTTAATGTTTATATATAAACTTTTATCAGATGAATGGAAGGAGAAACATGAGAGTCACACATACCCCAATATCTTGAAATTCAGTTCAGCAAGCAACGTGCAACTTCCAGCCATTATATAAAGAGTACAGGCTAATGACAGCTTGTCAATGCAATATCAGAGATCATGCAGTATTACAAACTCAGCATAAAATTACTTTTAAATATGTCTTCACTGTTATTTCCTAATGTCCAACACTGCTTCACGGAAGAATAGAGTATATTTGACAGCATTCTTTCTCAAGATAAACAAACTGCCGTGGTGCTATGTGTAAAATACCTCTAGTTGGCAACACTGCATGTTTTCGACATTCCAGAGACATTCTACAGTCTATTTCATGACTGGAAAGTTTCGCGTTGATTGTTTGCCGCGGCACACTACCGTGCCGCGAGATTTCCTAGGTGTGCCGCGGGACTTCTGACGATTTGTGATTTTGCCGATAAAAGTACTGAAATAATTTCACTCGATATTTATTTTGAAAAAGGAACAAGAAAGAAAAAATATATTTATATTTTCGACATATTTATTTTACAGGAAAGTTGTTGTGGTTTGTTTACTTACTTACAATTGTTGACTAAGTCTCCCGTATTGTTGCCAATTCTTACCCAGCAAGAAGACCAAGACGTCGACTGGACCCCGACTAGTACTCGGGGAGTAGTTGGGGGAAGGTTGACGCCGATGCATAAGTGGCGTTTGGTCGTCGGTCCATTTCCTGGGCGTCGTAGGCCCTCCGACTTGATGGCATAGGCGCGAAACTCCGCCCAGCCTCCTCCCGCTGACACCGGCTTCTTGTCGGTTTCTTTCTCTCTACCGTCGGTCCGAATTTCGCCGATCACGTGCCGTCGTCGGGCCGATGTCACCTGCTGCTGCGTACGTTAATGTACCGTGAGAATACTACAGAGGACAGTGAGTCGCGAACAAAAATAGGTTGAAAACCACTGGTTTAGATGAATTTGAAGATATTAGGGCATATGTGTAAATGCTGCCGTAGTTTGCAAATACGAAGCCCCGAACTGAATCCGGTTCTCATGTCTGTCCTCCTTAACCTTAACTGCTAAAAGACATTATATAAACATTAAATGACAGGTTCTATCCGATGACGTCAGGCAACTCAAAAAAGTTCCTCCGACCTCGGTAGCCATGTGGGCTAGGGCGCTGTGCCTTCGTTCGTGTAGTTTAGGGTTCTAATCCCGTCTGGGTCATGGATGTTCGTGGATTTTAAACTGCATTGCACTCATGTCATCGAGACGGGTCGAAGTCCATAATTAATAACTAAAATGGTCCATAAAATAAAGTGATTTTTTAGAAAGTGATTGGTAAGAAATCAGAATTAATTATGTTGATACCTGATTAATCCTGTCAACGCACCTGGTAAACATCGCTAGGAATGAAAACATATGAATAACAGACAGAAACAAATCCTTTCTGATGGACCAATACTATTATGTCTTTCCGGAAAAGTTTGAAAGATAGGTAAAACTCTCATACATATAAAGTACACGATTATATTTTCTATCTACGAAGTTCAAGAAATACCTCACAAGCTGCGTATATAATTTATATGCAAAATTATAAAAATATGAATAAGTAAATTGTAAATTTTAAGCTGATTGTACGTTGGGCTATAAAAGTTTAGGTGGGTATACGCCGTACATACCAACTATTGTAGCCCTGGTTTTACTTTACAGTGTAAGTATTTATAGGCAGCAGACCTATGCACACAGTAGCAATAAGGATATCAACATTTTCCCTCTAAACACAAGGTTTCTGACACAACTTTAAATTGTAGGTACTTTTGCAAAGAAATTATCATTTTGTTTTTAACCTTAGCATAATTTTAAACCATTTTAAAATATTTCGTGTTGACCCCTTGTGTATATGCAACCCAACTAGCATCCGCGCGCTGCAGTGTTGCAAGCAGCCCAATCTTTACCAGAATTATCTATTACCGAGTAATTTATACATTTCAGTGGCAACTTATGACCAGGGTTAGGACTTTTGGGAGCAATTTTCGTATGGGAAAGGGAAGGGAAAAAAGATGCTAAAATAATAGCAAAAAGATTTGGACTGGTATATTTATTTGATAATTACAGAATAAATCATCTGTACAGCGATAATTGCATTCAGTAGGTTACATACCAGTATCATTCACCAGAGGAAGGAAAAAAGTTAAGCTGTTGTACCTCACAATATTAAGCATATCGAAGCTTTTGAAAGAGTTTATTTTTATCTGGAGATAAGATGTTGAATTTATTGAACTATTTATGTACTTTAGGCTTCTCAGACTCATGCTGATTTAAGGTGGTAGAAAAGATGTTGGAAAGTAATCGACAAGAACCTAGTTCGTATGTACCATCACGGTATTTGATTGTACGGCTGAAGAAAACCCCCCATTTCATTTTTATGAACCAAGCTAGCAAATCTGAACAACTTTTGGTTTTGAGTCACATGATATAAAGTAGTTACTCGATAGTTGAATGTATATTATGGTATGTTGAACGTTTATTAACACGAGATTCAAGACATTATTTGTCTTGCATGCTCTGTTCTTACCGATATTGTATTTTGCGCCCTTCATTTCTAACTTTTAGTGCTTATTTTTTTTCAGACTAGTCAGTGCTTATTTTCAAGGTTTTATTGCATATTTTCAAGGTCTTGTTGCATATTTTCAAGGTTTAAGTATTTATTTTCAATTATGTTTTTAGTGCCTATTTTCTATGTTTAAGTGCCTGGTTTCAAAGTTTAGTGCCTTTTATAATTTTCGTGCCCGTTTAAAATCTTTTGTGCCTTTTTAAAAAGTGTTTAGTGTCTATTTCAATGGATTTAGTATCTATTTACCTACTTATTTCCAAGGTTTCTGGTGCATAAATATCTAGTCTCTAACATTTAGACAATACAAGCACAATAATTGTTTTAGAAACAAATCCAAAGCGTCCCCGTATATAATCAAATGTACTGTTCTCTACGAAGCTACAGACAGATTTTTTTAACATAGAGGAAGCTAACTAAAATGTAAAAGACCTGCCAGCTTCAGCCAAAAGTTTATAAACGCTAAAAGAGCCGCTAAACTGAAATCAGTTTCCCTCTATCTGCTTCTACTGGGGCCATAACGTCAATACTTTCAATGCAGAAAGCTAAGCAAATGTAAAGGATTTATCAGTTCAGAATAGCCAGATTAAAAGTTTATTCACATTAAATACTATTGAAATATCTGAAACAAAAATATATACATTATTTTTAATATATAAATATGCTGTATATATTATTTCATATATATATAAAGAGCAGTTTTATATTTGAATTATAGAGAATTTATTCCGCACTCGTGGTCAAAATTGTTATCCTACCTAACCCACTGAATTAAGTTACAGAACTAGGTTGAGGTAAATTTCTGTATGCAATACGTTTTTATCTGAGGGCTAAGAAGCAAAAGGATGCGACTGACATCGAAAAATAAAAATAAGCTCGAGTTCATCTCTTTTTCTGTATGACATATAACCCTAACATGTGACACAAATATATTTTGTATCAAATACAAAAGAACAACTCAAATTAATTTTTATTATTATTTGCTTGCTTTTTTTATTTCGTGAATCAAAAGCAAACATTTTCACTTCAAAGTAAAATATATTTGTTATTTTGATTTCGTGAAACAGTTATACATTTCTGCAACTGTTTTTTTTTTCACTTTAGAAAAGTTACCCTGGCATTGTTTGAAAGCTTCGCTAGCTGTGAAATAGTTCATTTTGAAGAAATTAATACACACGATTGAAAACATGGCAGGGTGAGAAAAAATTCTACTGTGGTTAGAATCATTTCGAGTCAAGTCCACATACATTTAGTTTAAAAAATATGATACATTTCTATAACAGTTAAAATCCGCTTTGTAACAAAATGTAATGTAATGTAACGAAATGTTACAAAATCAAGTGTTTGTTCATTTTTATACCGACTTGGTTTGAACAACTGTCATACACAGGGTGTACGAAAATTCCCACCTGTGGAAGGTGGGACCTAGTCGTGAAACTGTACGATAGGTTTCCAGTAAAAATAAGCAAAGCTTGAACCCCCTCCCTCCTGGATATTGATGTAATATTTAAACAACCTTTTCGCTCTCATTCGTAGGGACCTTATATTCCCATTTTGTTTGTCCGTCCTCCGCAATTTTCAACTCGGTAACTACTAGAACTACGAAGGTGGTTGAGGTGTCGTTGAAAAAGTCTTGGCAAGACGAGGTCAAAGCCGTATAGATCATGTCTATTTGTCTGTCAGTCCGTTGACAAATTTCAACACAGGAACTACTAAGGCTATGGAGGTTGTTGAACTGCCGTTTGAAAGGTCTCCACGATACGAGGTCAAAGTCCAACAGATCATGTCTGTCTGTCCGTCAGTCCGTCGACATAGTTCAACTCAGAAACTACTACGGATAGAAAGGTGGTTACTATATTTTCAAGATCCTCGGAGCCTTAACGATTGTTAGTGAAATAGCGGCGCTCACTTGCTTATCCGAACATACGATTTATCTTCACGGCACAATATATAGCTCATGTGATATAATCACCTGATTTGATGTTTATGTCCAAATTACAGAGGACAAGAAGAACAGCATGAATTTGTCCAGGCTATATGTATGCAGACTATGGGAAAATGTACACATATACCAAAATAACTTCGAAACATCAAAATTTCTAGTCATGAGTAGACAGTACAAGCTATCCATATCCTGTCTTCAATGTCAGAACCTATGCAGTGTTGCCAACCCATTTTTAAGCAGTCTGCCTAAACCTCCATTTATGCTTCCCAAATTTCACAGCACTGCTTGGTGTATGGAACCACTGATATAAAATCCTGACAGTGCCATTTGAGAAAAATATTTTTTGTTGAGTTGGCAACATTGTCTGACTTATAAGAATGTAGTGATATGATTTTGTTATTTTACTCCAATTTATGAATTCACTCTAACGCTTTAAAGAAGGTAGAGATAAACTGATTTAGATTTGAATTCAACGGTTTCGATTCTAAAGCTGGTAGGCCCTTTTCGCTTAGTTAGCTTTCGCCGTTTAAAGCTAATTTTACTAAACATAGATCAGTACATTGACATAGGTACACCATAAAAAAAATGTTTGTGTTAGCTATTCCATAAAGCTATATCAGGAATTCCATACATATTCCTTCATGATGTCACACATTATGTTCTTAGGGAATATTACGGGTACATTCCAGAGCTGAAAACGGGTCACTTTTGCTGACCCGCCCTGAACCGAACATAGCTGACCTGGGCCGAAACTTGACTCGGTCTGGTAACTATAATGAACTGGTAATTTTCGGCATCGTAAAACCCCGGTCCCGGTCACCCCTGAAGGAAACACTGTTCAAACGCAAGGAGATAATTGAAAACTGCTTCGCCCGACGGATCACCGGTCAGGCCGGGTTCCAAGCATAGACCCAGTGACCCGGTCGAAAGCTTAACTCGGTGATCCTTTTCAGTTTTGGAACATTCCCGGTCCTCTTCCGCAGAGGCTAGTTTTGTTTCTAACATTGAAATAATTCTAGATGAACCAATACAAAAAAAAAAAATTATTTTGGTGAAAATATCTTAAGTGTATGCAACCCAACCAACATCTCCTGGCAGTGTTGACAAGAGTGAACTTTTTAACATAAATAATTAATTTTTACACTTGAGAAGAATATTTGTTAACAGTATATCTGGAATATTGTGATTGAATATGGAACATTCCAGTATAAATAAGACTTCTATTCATCGATCAATCTGAAATCAGTAACTCACTGATATATTGTTTATTTTTTTCTAACTGCCACAATGTTAACATAAGGGGGCAGCATGATAGGACTTGTCTCCTGGACATAAGATCCACATACTGCGACGACTGACTCGGGTCAGGAAATCCTTATGGTAGAAATTGCATTATGTTGGCTGGTGTATTTTTTTTTTAAATCTAACCTAACATGTTTGGTGTGTGTAAATGTGGAAAATGCGTACAACGAAAAAAAAATATAACGTTATTGTTGTCAGTTCACTTTGTTTGACATTTTCTACCCTAATAATTTCCTGGTCCGAGTCATTTCTAATACTGCAGTTGCTTTACATGGCGATACTCGATTATCACCTTGTGGGCCACAGTGGCTCAATGGTTAAAGCGCTCACCTCTGGCGCTTGGGGTCGTCGGTTCACACCTTGTTCGACGGGACGGGCGTAAGCCATAGTGCTGTTACCGCCCATAAAATTCATTTTATCTTAACACCTTGTTCGTGCCATGTGGGCTTTGTGGTGGACAAGCACCGTGTGCGTGGATTTTCTCGGGGTTCTCCCGTTTCCTCCCACTTTCTTCATTCCACCAATCATCCCATCATTATCCATTCGGCCTGAGCCAAAGTTGCCTAAAGGCCTTAAACATTAAATTCAAATTCGATTATCACCAGGTATAAGCACAATTGTTTTCTCGTATGGAATTAAGCATAGTGAAATAGTTTACATCCAAGTAACGACGCGGAAATGAAAAATACAAAAAAGTACAAAAGTTTAGGAATTAAATTACTTCCTCAGTCGATGGTAGAGGTCACTGAATCTGTTTCAAGAGGAGAAAAATCAAGAGCGGTTATTAATATTATTAGACAGTTTCAAGAAAGAAAGAAATACACAAAAAGAACGGAAACAGAAGTCAAAATTTACTTTGAAAAAATTGGCGCTATCTTGAACAAAAATAATGAAGATGATGATGATAGGAAGGAGAAGAGAGCTTCATTGAAGTACAATGCGATAGCGTTTGAAGTGTCAATTTTGATAGTACATAACTTTTCTCTAGTACTTAATAAACTGCAGTAACATATCGTACCCAAAGCTGATATTTACATTCGAAATTTCTTGAGAAAAATTAAGGATCTTGACGTAACCAGAAAAAGTAAACTTAAACATGACTTACAGGATTTGAATCGACATCATAAAAACAAAAATACAATAGTCATGCGCTCTAACAGTCTCAGTCAGGGCCACACTCTTAAGAAACTACGAGTAGCCCTACAATTGCATCTGTAGCTAGTTTGTTTCCCGGATTTTTTTTTTTTTTTTTTTTTTTTTTTTT
>JAGDQP010019407.1:10279-34917 GCA_022664845.1 Lepisma saccharinum
CCCCCCCCCCCCTTCCTCCCCAGGACGTTTCATTTCATTGACTCAATTATTATTATTACTGTCCTTAACGAGATGGTATGCTTCTAAGGACGGAATCTACATTTTGAAAAAAAAAAAAAAAAAAAGCTTTGAATCACTCCGTTCAATTTACTCCAGCGGAACTTGAACCCTTGACGACGCGCATAGAAGGAGAGCATCCTAAACACACTGTCGACTAGGAGCTACATCTCAATTTCCTAATAATTCTAAAAATGCTCCCAGTAAAGACAAAATATAAACTTCCGGTAAATAGAGATAGACAGACGTAATATCAGCTTTTTTTAACAAAGTCACTTAAAACCAGAATAGTTTAGTTTGGACACACAATGTTTTGTACCCTGAATCTCATTATTCCGAGAAACAAGAGTTATTATTCCAATACATTGATCTGTAAGCGTTTCATGTCGTAATATAAAGTAAAGAAAAAACTTTATAAATCCTCTGAAAAAGATTTGCTTTTACTGTAAATTTTGTGGTCATTAGGAAAGCAATCAACTTGTACGTCCGGAAATCTTTGCAAGCAAAAATATTTCTCTGAGACTTCGTGGAATGCAAATCAACTATCATTTCTAACAAACATTAAAAAAAAAAAAATAATAACACTCAGTGCATGTGTAGTCCTTATTTGCACTCTCTCACAGTACATATGTTACTGAACTTGCATATGCACATAGCTGTGGAAAACAATTTAATCCGCAACCTGTTAGGCACTGGAAATACACATCATTTTCAGATCACTCTAGGGCTTCACTACAGCCTGAACCCACTAAATTACATTCGAGAATAATATTGCCTTATTTTAGAAGTATTTACTTTGATTTTTTTTTTTCTAAACCTTTTCGTTTTTATCAGGTTGTTTCTGATAGTTTCAATTTCTTTTATTTCCTAATAATAATCACGTGGTCGCGCTTTTATGTAACATCTTACGTGTATATCTAATAGTTTACTTTCAATTATATTTATCGAAATAACTCAACTAGCTACTTCTTTTTTATTATTATTATAGAACGGCTGATTAGTAGAAAAATGATTTAGTTCATGTAAATGAGAATTCCATTACGAAGTTCATTTTTATCAATAAAATTACAAAACCTTTTGTTTTTAAAATTAATTGAAATTTTGTTCTGAAAATACGGATTGTTGAAATGTGAAAATTCTCAAAGAAATTAACTCATTTTGTTTGTTTTCTAAAAGAAAAATATAAGTTTATGTTTCGTAACATCTAAATTGAAAAGTTACGATAAAGTATTTCAATTTTAAGCTGTTTAAAACACGTGAATTGGAATATATAACACTTGTTTTAAAATACGATTGGGTATTAGTAATGCTGACTACTGGACTACGCATGCGTGCTGCAAGAAATGGATAGTTCTCCAATTGTGTACCTGTATGAACGGCTGCAGCCGAGTTTGAATAGAAGGGCAGATGAGCACAATCACCAGTGTTATACGGCACCAAGTAGTCACAATTCATGATTTTCATCACTAGTCAAACAGAACACAAAAGTCAAGTGACGTCGTCGTCGTGTCGTGCCCTGTTCCCAATGTGATGAGGTTGTTTTTAAGTTGCCCTTCTCTTTCGTTCCGTCCCGTCTATGTTGAACCGTGTCGTCGTGTGCTAATGCAGCGCGGGTGCAGTTGGTTGGTGCTGCTAGCCAGCCAGCAAGCAAAGCTAGTGTTATCGAGCCGCCGGCCGAGTCTACCGCGCGATACGGGGTCAGACCAAATCAATACCTTTGCTCGGGCAAAAGCACACCACGGCTGCCAACCAAAGTTCGAAACTGGACGCACGATTGTACGTCACTTGTAGTTTTATCACTATTTTCCACGTCTTAGACATTCAGAACAGCTTCACTTTGACTTGTACCGCTCAATGCTCAAAATTGACACTACACACAATTCGCGCGCTTTTGGCCCGCTCATTTCTATCGCATTCGGATAGAGGTCTCCACTGTCGAATTGAGTTTGGTGGAACAAACTTAAAGGTGAAGCCTGACAATGCTCTTACATCTTTAAGACTTTATACGTGTGTTAAGATTGAATTCTTTCACAAGGAACAGAGAAGTTTCTACAGAAATTACGTCATATTATTCAGTTGTTTCTATTCAAAATAACATTAAAGCGGAAAGCCTTGACACGTGTTATTTAAGTCGAATAGCAAAACGTAACACCGCGTTTACCACTACGAAATATAAAAGGATAAAAATATAATTTGCTTCGTTTTTTGTAAAGAAATCCAATTTTCTTTTAGGAGCAACTAATTCTTAACTTTCAGACATGGTAAAGGCTTCACATCCTTACTGGTCCTGCGCTCCTTCGCATTCGGGACATCCTGGGTTCGATACCAGCGGTCGACCATCCTAAGATTTTATAGGATTTTTCCTCAGTTGCACCAGGCCATGTCGGGATTGTACCTTCACTTTGGTCCTGGAAATTTCCTTCCCGAAACCTTTTCCCTACCCTGTCTTAGTCTGAGGCATAGATGCCTAAAGACCACACATAAATTCAGTCTTATTTGTCCTGTACGGATGGAGGAATCCTTTAGACAATGTTTACCTGGGACTTTATGCTAAGGTCCCTGAAATTACAATTCGGTCCCCGACTGTTTCGCTCTCCGATTTTGTCCTCGATTTCCGAGAAACATAAAATAATAATGTCTCAATCCACATAAAATATTTTGCCAGCAAAACCAAATTCCATGGAGAAAAACACGTACCTAACAAAACCGACTACCAAATCTTAAAAGACAATTAATTATATTACCCATAATAATCCAAAATTGATTATTAAGCTAATGTTGCGTCTCCCGGGCAGGAATACCCCTGAGGGGGAGATTATTTTCTCTCGTGAAATACGTGGAGGAAAAGTTGCAAATGAAAATTGAGTCCATTCAGGCAATGTTACTGGTAAAAACCAGCTTTAGGATCTCGCTGTGAAACATTCTTAGTGAACCGTTTGAATAGAATTCTGGATTCCTAAAGAAGCTCCATTTCAGGCCCAAATATCATTAAATAAATCCAGGATCGTTTAAACTATAAAGATATTTACAAATTACTTTCTACTTCTAAACAATATGCGCTACTACATGATATATGTATGTGTTTTGATAATGTTTTGGGTTTTATACGGTACCCAGTTTACTTATCATGTTTCAAATTTTTCGTGTCCCCGAAAAGAGCATGGAAAAGTGATCACTTTACTGTCTACGGCAAAAATAGCTTATTCTCAATCCAAGTTTTTACTTAGTTACAAACCATAAGTCTTTCTCGTAAAACTAATGAAATATTGACATAAATTACTAATATATGCCATCTTTTGATTAAGAAACTATTTATTACTTTAAATATATTTCTATAGAGGAATTGTTACTTTGAATAAAAACGTGTCACGTATTAAGTAAGACTTGCATAGTAAATTTTGTCTCGTATGTGTTTATATAATCACAGTATCAATTTTCAAAATTATTTATCATATATCCTTGCATTTACAGACCCCACAAACCATGATCAATAAATCTTTCAAGCGTCCGTATTAGAATGAAAATTCAAAGGAAACAACACCGAACACTATGGAACTTCAAATAATATTCTCTTTGTGTTCTTACGGAAATAGTGTTCTCAAGAATATGGAAGGAATAATAGATAGAATGCCTATTCCAAGAAATATAAATCATTCAACCTCTTTTCACGCGTGACAGCTTGATTTCTAAGCAACTTTTAAGCGATCCGATCAAGCCCCATTGAAACATGCTCTAACTTCTAATTTACAGGCCCCTAAAACCCACCACCACCAACTCTTAAGGCTCGAACATCATGAACCTTGCCACCTCGCGCCAACCTCAAGTGTTCCTCTCGCTAAGGAACTTGGATCATCCATCCTACATTTCACCACTTTTTTCAGCTGACGAACTTGGTGGAACTTTTATCTACCTCTGGTGTTTTCGCTCGGATTTCACAGCTTTTTGTACGTGTATTATATATACTCGCTTCTCTTTGCTGGGGCATTTGCCCCCAGACCCCCGTGACAGGCTGCGCCCCAACTTGGGGAGTTTGGGGGGGACAGCCCCTTTATCGTGACCGGACTCTCCAAGGAACTGCGCCCCATGGTGCAGATCTTCCCCATATCCCAAGGGGGCTGCGCCCCCATAAAGGAGATTTGCCCCATTAATTGTAACTTACTCGTGATGGTACGCCTTCATACCACATTTCATTTCTCTAGCTCGAAAGGTGTAGAAAATGGTTTTTAGGCGCCATTTTGAATCCATAAAGGGCGACTTTTTCGAAATGTAATATTTTCCTAAACTACTCTTGATAATACACCTTTATGCCAAATTTTGTATCTAGCTCAAACGGAGTGGAAAATGAATTTTTGGGGTCCGCCATTTTAGATCCAAGATGGCGTCTTTGGAGACATTTTGTAATATTGTCTTAACCTATTAGTGATGATGTACCTTCATACCAAATTTTGTTTCTCTAGCTCCAGCCGTTTAGGCTGTGTATCCTTTAAAATTTTACATTTGGCGGCCATTTTAAATCCAAGATGGCGACTTTTTAAAAATGTCGGAATTTCCCTTTACCTACTTATCATCCTTCACCTTCATGCCAAATTGCATGTTTTTAGCTTATTGTGAACGCCCTAAACCAGCGTTTCTCAACCTTTTTCATGCCGCCCCCTTTATCATGTCTTTTGACCGGCGACCCCCCAAAAGTACTTTTCTCGTTTATAATAAGCCGTTTCGTTTCACTTTGTGTGTATTGAAGCCTTCAGGAGGCTATTTAATACACATACAAACACTCCTCACGACCTCCTTACACACAACCAGCGACCCCCCTGGGGGTCGCGACCCTCATGTTGAAAAACTCTGCCCTAAACAATATGATGAGTGAGTGAATGAATCAGTTAGCCTAAAATACGCAATTTCAGGGGTCCACAACTCGAATATGCTTCAAGCTACGAATATAAAATTTTGCACATAAATTTTTTACCATACCTCCTTAACTTCGAAAGCTCATATTTCTATCTTTAACATTTTTTTTCTTACGGAGCTTCGAAATCGCCGATTTCGCCATAAGCTCTTGTTCCTGTGCAAAATGGTTCTGGACAGTGCTGACGTTTTGTGACGCAGAACTTGACTGTATGCACTCCCGTTCATGTTGATGTTTTTAAATGAAAGCACCACGGTGCATCGATTGAAGAACACTGGCTTTCACAATGATCTAAATGTATTTTGTATCGGCCATACTAGCAGCCATGGAACATGTCTGGAGGATGATGTAGCTCAGAGAGTCTTCTGAAGAAAGGACGAGGAAGGTAGCAGCTAGGGCTAAAGTTTAGATGCGATCATTGCGCTTAACTCGTAAAACTGAGGAAAACATCAGTTAGGATGACCAGCAGTAGGACTCGAACCCGCTTGCCTCCACACTGTCATTCCGAAGTTGGCAAATATAACCACTACACCAGGGGGTATGATATGCCATACAAGTATCAAGTATCATAGTTAATTTTAGCAGATCCAAAAACATTTTTGTCGCCTTTTAATTCGATTTCGTCCGTCTGTAATACAGGTCAGCGTCAAACCAAAACAAGTAGAGTGTTGAGTTTAGAGAGAGAGAGAGAGCTGACTTTAGCGACCTGATTTGTCTGTTTGTTTAATTTAGTTAGCTTTCTCTATTTTAAAAATTCATTCTAGCACCGAATAGTTCAGTTGGTAGAGCGTTATCTTTGTATTCGGAAGGTCCTGCGTTCGACACCAGAGGCGGACCATCTTGACAGAGGTTTTTCCTTTCACTCCAGACTTAGGCTCTGGCCGATTCTTCCCCATATATTTTTCCCTGGCTGAGCCAAGATACCTTAAGGCCGTAAACAAAATATTTTTTAAAAAAAAATCGCACCACTACCGTCTCAATGGTAGCAAGTACGAAGCTATTGATATATTTAAAATCAACGACCTCTACCTCGATTTATCTGGACATTTTTAATATTGCGTACAAATGCAGGTTCTTTTTATCAAAATTAGTTTCCTCCTTTCGAGCTTTTAATCTTTCTTTACGCCATGGAGGAAAATCTTAAAGTACTGAGAAGTGGGTCTTAGGAAATACGATTTTGATTCCCAACAATGCAATGACCCGACGCAGAGTGCAGAAATTGTCTCGCAGTGCATTATATGAAATACACCTCACATTTTGAAGAGCTTAGCTTAAAGTTTCCATTTAAACTACACTGAGAATAGATGGAATGGACCCCAAAAACAGGTTCAGATAATATTAAACCAGAACATAACTGAAGAAGATTCTTATGGAAAAATGGGCTAAATAGGATTCAGGATTGACTAAGAAATATGTTCATTCAATGCCAACGATACTTTCAAGAATTATATGGAGAAAAAGTACTCTTACAAGGTTTTGAATTACATGAGTTGACGGTGTTCCAATACTTTAGTCCGGTTATAAAATTGTTTTCGTTTGTAAATCCTTATAAATTACATTTTAGTTTTATTTTCTAGCTATTTTCTTATTATTACAGTGAAATAAATTTGTGTTACAATTTATGTTTTGTTACACAATGATAGTAATGTTTAAGCCAAAAATCGCTTATTTGCAATACTTTTGTCCGCTACTGTGAACGAGTGGTTCACAAATTTTGGGACTACCTCTCCTTTTTTGCTCCTAGGCAACACACAAAGAAAAACTTTTTCTAAAGTACTACTAAACCTTCAAAACATACACTAGTATCTAATATTTTCTGTTGCAAGCGTGTCGCCTCAAAATCAGGAAGAGCCGGATTAATCCCCGAGATGGGTTCCCTGATTCATTTACTTGGTTTCTCTCCACAACGTAAGTCGAATATCCTGATGCATTAGTGTAAAGTGTACTGTAAGGTTGCTTCAAGTTTCCTTAGGAGACAGGAATAAAACTCCTGTAACATACTGATTACAGTAGCGAACTTTGGATCAGCACTGGCTTCGAGTTTTGCTTCCTATTATCCTGACTGAGGTTATCCAGGTCTAACTCCCTTTTCACTGACCTCGGGGTGCCCGAGAGGTTAACGACCTCCCTTTCTGTACGCGTGGTCACAGGTTCAATTCCCGGCGGAGTCTATTGAACTGAGTGGTTCGGATCCAACTTTACCAAAAACTGTACACCTTGTCCTTAGAAGCTCACCCGCTTGTTTAGTACGTTAATAACAATTTAATAAATCAACCTGTTTCACTAGGCAAATGTCGGAACTAAGGCCCTAACCGTTACGTTTCCATCCTTACCACGAAAGTGTCCATAACTGGGAACAACTGTGTTCTCAGACTTGTTATATGCTTAGATGCGCCCCCTATGGTCTAGTTGTCATGGTTACCGAATTCGAATCGGCAATGGGAAGGTACGCAAGTTCGAGTGCTGCTGCTGGGTATCCTGACTAATATTTTCTAGGATTTCCTCAATTCATTATGCGAATGTCGGAATTGAATTGAGTTGAATTTATTAAAGGCCTTTAGGCAACTTTGGCTCAGGCCAAGTGAATGATGAATTGATGGAATGAAGAAAGCGGCAGGAAATGGGAGAACTTCGAGAAAACCCATGCACACGGTGTTTGTCCACCACAAAGCCCAAATGGCATAAACCGGGATCGAATGATGATCCCACATGCCAGGTGTGACTGCTGTATCACAGAGCTTCTGTGGCCCGTGCCTGGCCACTATACCTGTATCCGCTTCTCCGGAGGTGCTTGCGTAGTAGGACGTTGCCATGAGACGTCATCATTTATAATGGTCTATCAGCCCTAAGGGAAGTCTGGGCGTTTTGTCCTCACCTCAGCGCATAAAACGCAACTCTGCATGGAGCTACGGTAGGACCTATGGAGGTCGAAACAGGTTGTTGCCAATCGTACTAAGGCAGCTTTTCCAAGATGGCGGCTAAAATCCAAAATGGACGCTACATAGCTATACAAATTCATAATTATCATTATTTTCACACAATTAGAGCAATCCTACAGAAAATCTTACTCTCTTCAAACTTGTAGGTCCATTGATAGAGAAGCTATATAAATAGAGGAATTATAATCCCGCTCTGTCAGTCTGTCCGCCCGTCCGTCCGTGTCCATAAATTAAAGCCCAGGAACCACAGAGTGTAGAGAGGTGCTTGAGGTGTTGTTGGAAAGGTATTGGCGGGACCGCCTTGATTGCCGCACTGGTTCAGTGTGGCCAATCCATTTTTTTAAAAATCAATTGTTCAAAATGATTCGATTTCGTTCCACCTATGTCCACCTAACTTGGCATAAACATTATTTGACACAACAGTTAAATAATGTGTGTGACCTCCAAACATCCCACTTACCAGTGTTGCCAACCTATTTTCTATAAAGTTGACTTTCTTAATTGCTTCTATTACGTTAGACATTGCAGCACCAAACTTGGCATAAATATTATTCGACGTCATAAAAACACATTGTGGATGTGTCCGTTCCCAACCACTGCGTTGTCAATGTAGCCAACCAGTGTCCAAAATTATATTTTGTGAACCCTAAAGTGTAGAGATGTTGTGGTGTCATTGGAGAGATCTTGGATTAAATAGCTCAGAGCGACATAACCGTTATGATCAGGCCCGTAGTTATCAGTGTTGTCAACTGTTTTTCTAAAAATGAATGTTTATGAGCTTGCAATTCTATCAAGGGACCGGAGCCTTAGCGATTGTTAGTAGAATCGCAGCGCTAAATTACATGACTCACAATAATACATTCTTGAAGAAATAGTTGGTGTATTATAGTTGAGTTCTAAAATCAAGAAATACAAGAATAATCTCTAATTTCTGTGTCTGTCCATCCAGGTGATTTTAAGGCACTTCCCGTTGACCTAGAATGCTGAAATTTGGTCTGAAGATTCGGGACCACGTCAAAATTTCGTGAAAGATCAAAAATTTTCAAATATCTCCTTTTGTGCCTCAGTAACATCCCAATAAATATTCAATTCATTGTTAATAACAATTAAATAAATAAAATGTTACCATCGAGCAATAATGTGAATTAAATAAATAGTTAAGGAATTTAAAAATCTAAATTATTTATTACATATTGTTATATACGAGATAACAATAACCGCATCATGAATTATCTGTAAAATCAACAAACCCTTAAGGAACAACCAAAAATAAGAAAAACAAACACAAACAACAATAAGGGAAACTGCATTTAAAGAAGAAAAATCTCCTCCAATTCCTTCCCCGGAGGCAGCGTTCCAAGAACTGAAGAAACATTACCACGCTGAACGGCGATACTAATACGCTGCAATTGGAAAGGAGTGACGCGAGCATTGCCGGAAACAAGCCCAATGCGTCGTCCAACTTCCTTTATGAAATTGAAGCCCTCGGTGCTCCAAGTACCGCTTGACTCGATTGCAATATCAATGAAGATGAAGATGTTGGATAACTAACAGGGTACTGTACTTTCTGTTTGTTTGTTTTTTTTTTTACTTCTCGACGGGAAGCAGCACCAACAGCTCGCAAAGATGAATGATGAAGATTCGAGAGAGCAATCATATCAACACAAGTGAAATCCCATAATAAAGATCTTCCTCTTTTCCATGGAACTAGAATCATACGGTACCGTTAGGTCTCTTACCATCGGAACGACTACATCCAGATGGTTCACGCACTGAAGGTACTTCAGTTGAAATAAGCGCACGAAGAATTACGTAATTTACACTGGCATAACTCATGTGTCTACCAGCACTACGAACACAAGAAAAACCGTGAAGGCCTCGTTGATCTACGAACGCCCCACAAGCTAGACAATAATTGTGAGTTACACAGACATCAACTCCTAATCGTAAAGCAACAGCAATACGAAAACTTTCATTGGGAGCAATAAATAGTTAAGAAATTTTAAAATCAAATTTGAATTGTTGCGAGCTAGAAATATTTAGATTTAATGTTTAAAAGTAGTGGAAGCTCGTAATAGTAGTTGTAAGAGTAGTAATATTATTATTAGTAGTAGTAATAGTTGTAAGAGTAGTAGTAGTAGTAAAAAATAAGAAGAAATAAAAAGTCGCTTAGTATCGGGCAACGTATGTTTCTATTCAGTCCAAAAACTTCTAACCTCACGATTAATATCAAGGAAGTTGAAATTGAAAATATACAGAACGGTTATTCTGCCGGTAATACTTTACGGTTGCGAAAGTTGGAGTACAACACTAGCAGACGAACATAAAATACGTGTTTGAAAATAAGGTTTTGAGAAAGATATACGGGCCGAAACGGTATGAGATGATTGGAGAATGGAGGAGACTGCATAATGAAGAACTCCACGGACTGTACGATTCACCAGATGTTGTAAAAATAATGAAATCGCGACGACTAAGGTGGGCAGACCATGTAGCTCGGATGAGATTATATTCTATCCTGGTTGGAAGGTCGGATGGAAGGAGACCATGGGGAAGACCGATACGTCGTTGGGAGGACAATATTAGAAGAGATCTTCTAGAAGTAGGTGTTCGTGATAAAAACTGGCTTGATGTTACCCAGGATAGAATCCAATGGCGAATGTTTATTACTGCGGTGATGAACTTGTGAGTTCCATAAGCTATAGAATTAGTTAGTAGTAGTAAAAAAAGCTTCGGCAAACTATATTTTGTATGAGCTATTTGAGTAACTTCGAGTTCTGCCTGTCACAATTAAAATGACTGCAATGCTTAGTAGAATCCACAAACACATATGCCCCAGGCGGGATTTGAACCCGTAACCTTGGAGATGCTGGCCTTGAAAGCAGTTGTAATAATAATAGTGAAACTGTTATTGCTGCTAACTAATACGAACTATTTTATCTTATATACCAGGGTGAATCATATATTCGTAGCGTTGGGTGGCCCCGCCCAGTCGATGCCGGAAAACCATGTGCAACGTGGTGCTGGAAGCGTGTCACATGTCTATCTGATCACAGCGCTAACGGTGTGTGGGAGGAACTACGAGTTGAATACACAGTTGGCAGGACAATGGCTGAGGAGAAACTTGTGTGTCGTGAGTTTCTGCACCATTACTGGAAAAAGGGGTTGAAAGCAGCAGCCAAGGAAATTTGCGCCGTAGCAGGTGAAGGTACTGTCCACCCGTACACAGCTAGAAAGTGGTTTCAACGTTTTCGGTCTGGTGACACTAGTCTCGATGACAAGCCCAAGAGTGGACGCCCTGTGATGACGGATATCGATTACCTCCTTAATGCTGTTGGAGGAAACCCAGGAACCAGTACCCGTCAGCTGGCAGATGAGGTTCAGACATCACAAACCAGTGTCGTTCGTCATCCTCATCAACTTGGGTTTAGCTCCAGGATACCGAGAATTGTTCCCCATGATTTGACTCCCGCTCAAGCTCAACAACGTGTGACCCTGTGTGAAGAACTGCTTCGAAACCCAACTGACGACAGGTTTTGGCGGCGGATCATCACGAATGATGAAAAGTGGATCTTTCTTCGTTATCCTGACACTGGGAAACAATGGCTTTGAACAGGTACCGAGGCGCAGCCAGTGGTTCAAAGAGGGCGGTTTGAAGAGAAGACAATGCTGTGTGTGTGGTGGAATTTCGAAGGTCCGGTGCACTGGGAGCTCGTCCTACATGGTCGTTCCGTCGATGGGACATTGTATGTTGAACAGCTGCAACGGGCATACGACACTGTGCGCCGTCGTTATCCAGCACTGGTGAACCGAAATCGACTGTTCCTCCAATTTGACAACGCTTCATGCCACAGGTCAAGAAGAGTCCGCCAGCACATTGCGGACATGGATGGCGTGGACATTTTACCACACACCCACTACAGTCCCGACCTTGCGCCATCTGATTTTCATCTGTTTCGTTCCATGGCACACTTCCTGCAGAGCAGACAATTCCATTCCGTGGATGATGTGACAACTGGCATTACTGAGTTCTTTGCTTCAAAGCCTGTAGCCTGGTATCGTCAGGAGCTTGTGTCACTGGTGGAACGTTGGAGAAGGACTATACAATGTGATGGGATGTACTTCGCCGAATAGGCTTCTGTGGTACAGGGGGAGGCGGGTGCTGCACATTATCCATGAAAACACTACGAACATGTGACTCACCCTGGTAATAAAAATGAATGGCACAATGTTTGTTCCCTCATCACGCCAAAACCGCTTGACAGAGTGCAATGACTTTTCGCAAATGAGTAGATTATGGTCAAGCTTGAGATGTTATCATATTTTTGTAAACCGGAAATGAGTGTGGCGCGAACTATTTAATAAGAACAGTGATTTCATTGTAATAGCAATGCAATAAATAGATTGTTTCGATGTTTAAGTTAAACAACAATCAGACATAAATATATATGTTTTTAATTTATAAGCTATTTATTTTAATGTAAATTCAATAAATTATGTAAAATATAAACAAATGCTTTAGAAACAGATAAACAATAATTACATCACTTATAGAAGGAAAATCTCTTCCAACTCCTTCTCAGGAGGCAGCGTACGTACCAAGGATATATGAAAAGTTCTCTAGCTGAACTGCGATGCTGATACGCTGAAGAAGTAAATGAATTTATAAATTTTCAAATTTGAATATGGATTGTTGTAAATAAAAATATGCAATTTAATTTTTTAAAGCATTATAGTAGTATTTGGTAGGAGTAGTAGAAGAAGTAGTAGTAATAGTAGTTGTATTTGTAGTAGTAGTAGTAGTTGCAGTATTGGTAGTAGGAGTGTATTAGTCGTAGTTGTTATACTACTAGTAGTGGTGGTAGTAGTAATAGTAGTAGTATTGGTAGTAGTAGGAGGAGTAGGAGTATCAGTATAAGTAGTTGTGGTGGCGTTAGTAGTAGTAGTAAAATCTACAGCATATCTGCACCATGGGTGCCCAGGCCCCTCAAAGAATATGGTTACGATAAAGGGGGCGCAGCCCCCAAAACTTACCAACTTAATTAAGGGCTTAACCCGCCACGTGTAAGCGATTTGTGCTGAATACCCCAATGACCATAGCCAACATATTTTCTTTACCCCGCACCAACGGTGGGGAGGGGTGGGGGAGCAAATCAGCTAGTGTATATAAGGGGCCATTTTCAAATTTCTTGTACATTTGATGTTCCTGAACTTTAACCGTCTGTAACTCAAGACAGATAAACTTCAGTACCTGGAAATATCGTAAAAACGAAATAACGGAGTCATTGATGAAAAGTGCAACACCAAAAGTTCTTATATATTATATTTTTTTTTTTCTCATAATAAGGTTTTAATTGCACCAAAAGCGTGAAAATCCCGTGTCCGTAGCTACAGGAGAGTTCATAATTATAGTGATTTCTTTTTACGAGAAAAAGGAAAATCTACAAACAAATGGCTATTATGACTGTCAAAATAGGAATAGAAATGCTTACGAAACCAGTCTTTTTAATAATTAAATTATAAATTGTTTTTCAATGTCCTTGTAAAATGTATACTCTGTTACTTTCTCCTTTGTTACGCTTATTATTCACATGTATTTCAAATTAGTTCTGGCAATATTATTAGACTGGAGCATCATAGGAACAAGTATGTGATAACATGGACAACTGCTTTATGTAAAGAGTATTTTGTTTCCAGTACGATGATATAGTTCAACGTAAAGGTGAGTCCACTTCTCGATCATGAACTCTGTTACACATGATAGTACCATTAAAATAATAGCAGTGTCGCTTATAATTAACTTGTGATTTGTCATTCTCGATCTCGTAAGTATCTGAAAATTTCTTGGAAATACGAGTTCAATATCTTTGTCTCGTGTCAGTTTAATATGTTTCCACTCTGTTACTTTCCACTCTGTTGCGCTTTGCGTACAAGAAATTTGAAAATGGCTCATATATATGAACCGATCTTCTTATAATAGCCTAGAATTAATTTACCGTATGAATCGGAACTGTCATACCAGCAGCTTATATCCTGAGTATTTTCCAGTTTTTTTGTCAGAACCATTAGGTGAATTACGGGATGGTACCTTCTATTAGACCCTGGACGACTCCTTTTCCCTTCCTTATGCATGCCGGCCTGAGTACCTAAAGGTCTTAAATAAGTTGATGTTCGTAACTGTCACTGGATCTCTCACCGGAAAAGGAACTTTTATTGCTTCATGGTTATCTGTTGTTTATCTTGATTCCCATTGTCAACACAGTACGGTAATATCCAAGTAATAGCCTATGCAATAAACATATTGCTTAGTACACATATAGCTGCTAAGTGCACATACACGAAATTATAGGTTCATCCTTCGCGCAGTTTTCACCCCGTTCGTGATTTTTTTCTTAGCAGAGACCTAGGGCTAAGTTGTCATCTCCCATTCATTTCTTGAGAGGCCAAAAATAAATTTAAAATTTAATTCATGAGATTTACCAAATTTTGTCAAAATTGGTACAGCTGTTTTCGAAATAAAATTTACACACTAATATACAAGAATTGTTCGCTTTATATATTATAGGGAAGAATATATACCTTGTAGTAAAATCCACGCTATATTGTTTAGAAAAAATTGTTATTGGTATAAATGTTCTAAGTCAATGAGTAGTTAAATATCATTAAACATGAAATGTCTTCAAATCCTTAAGGCTCCTCGCTACTCCCGACCCCACTTTTTTCAGGTTTTTTCAAAATATTTCAAAATCTAATATCATTATCAAAATTTTAAGAAGATAGCTATCTAGTACTTACAAATTACTATGAAATAGAATGGACAGCGATCTCGAGATCTTGTCCATTGATGAGTAATACGTTGTTAATTAAATAATGACGTCATAATCTTTGACAACGTATCACTCATCAATAGACAAGATATCGAGATCGAAGACAATTGAATTTCATAGTAATTTGTAAGTACTAGAGATGTATCTTCTTAAAATTTTGATAATGCTATTAGATTTTAAAATATTTAGAAAAATGTTAAAAAGTGGTGGGAGGGAGTAGCGAGGAGCCAGGTTTGCATTACACGAGGGTCGTTCAAGAAGCCCTTAGAAAAAGATAGAAAAATAAATTATTTTAGGTAGATTTTTTTTATTTTTCAACATAATCTCCGTTTAGCTCGATACACTCTTCCTCCAACTTTTTTAAGTCATCCAAAAGTAGGATTTCGGGAGGTCCTAAAAATAGGCATCTGTTTGGGCAATGACCTCCTCGTTCGACGTGAATCTTTTTCCGCTGAGCCATGTTTTCAAGTTTGGAAATAAAAAAAGGCACTGGGGGTCAAATCTGGTGAATAGGGTGGATGCTATAATAATAATTCTAACTTTAATTCCGTAATTTTCGCCATCGAAACTGCGCAGGTGGACACCCGTGCATTGTCTCCACTGAAGCGGCATCTATCTTGCCGAGGGAATTTTTTCACATTCAATTTTTCGTGCAAAATTGAAAACACTGTACCTTGTGATATGCCTGTGGCCTCAACTATTTCGCGCACTTTGATTCGTCGATCACTCAAAACAATATTGTCAATCATTTTGGAGGAAGTCATTTACACTGGACGTCCCGAACGATGTTCATCATTTGTGAATGCACGGCCACGTTTAAACTCTTTTACCCCATTGTAAACAGTCGCAAACACAGGAGCAGATTTGCCATGAACTACTTTTAAATAGAAGTGTTTAATAACGTCACGAGACTATTTTTTTCTTCTTTTTTTTCTGTATAAGTTTGTTGCTATGAAAATGAAACCACGTGATGGATATAGCTGAAACTTTAACAGGAGTCTAGTGAGAGATGACGCTTACTAAGAGCAAACCTCTTTCGATTCTACAAGTGCCATCTCTTCGGTTTCCTAAGGAGTCATTGAACGACCTTCGTATAAAAATCATATGAAGCCAATTTCACGTACATTAAAAGATTCATTAGCAACGTCTTTTGTTCTCATTATCTTATGGAGCCTAATACCGACCTTGTAGGCAACCAGTGTTTGTGGTGGTGTAGCGAAACTGCCTGTAATGGTTATTGAAATCTCCACCTAACTGTATTTCTCCACACGTCCAATTACTATAATGATTATACGTGGATCTCATCATGAAAGCAAGACTGAGATCTGTACGTAACTCTATTTGCCCCATACGTCCTGATAATTAGTACAGCTTATTACGAATCATCTCTGACATTTGCCCCTAACTATATTTGCTCTATAAGTCCAGATATTATACTTAATGTATTACGTACACGTATACGTTAATATTACGTACACTTTCACATTTGCACTATAGCTCTACTTGCCCAACAGCTCTATAATTAATATTACGTAGACCTTGTTTCAGAAGCAATGTTGAGACCATTAGCTACATCTATTTGTCCCATAAATTTAGTGACTATACTTGAGGCGTCTAGAAACCAAGGGATAAAAGTGACATTGAAATATTAAGAAAATCGATATAATCTTTTATTTATCACTCGAAATATAAGCTACACAAAACATTCATATTTTGTACTAAGGAACCTTGAATCTTAACGTATCTTTGTACAAAATATGAAAAATATGGGTCATATATATTTTGAGTCACATATAAAAGATAACATCGAACTTTTTTTCATATTTTAATGTCACTTGTATCCCTTGGTTTCTAGACGCCTCAATTAATATATTAAGTAGACCTTATTATGAAAGCAACTTTAACACCTGCACCTGACTCGATTTGCCCCATAATTCTATAATTTAATGTTACGTAGACCTTGTTACGAAAACAACGTTAAGATCTTTATCTAAATCTATTTTCCCCATTAAGTCCAGTTATTATAATTAATATATTATGGAAATTTTACGACGAAAACAACTTTGAGATCTGCACCTAACTATATTTGCTCTATAAGTGTTGTTAGTACGCACAATAGCAACCCTCCTACATAACCTTATTATGGAAGCAACTACTGAGAACTGCACCTAACTCTATTTGACCCAAATGTCATATTACGTAATATATAAGGTGAATTTAAAGGTAACAACAGCGCTATGGATTACGCCTGTCGAAGTTTCTTATTACCACTAAGTCCAGCTTAAAAAGGTGTAAAAATATTTTTAAAAAACTGTGTGGTGTAAAGGGCTATCAATTCAAACGCATAAAGAACTGACAGTTGTAAAATACCTTCAGTAAGCAACTACCACGTTATAGAACTTCCTCTACCCTTGATTAATCCCGATGAAAGTTAACACTCTTTCTCTGGTTATTACAAAACGACGAGAGGAGTTTTTTTTTTAAATGTAACTTCCATTGTCACTACAGAATCCACAAACAGGAAATGAACGGATAGTGAAGATAATGTATATATATTTACACTTTACCTCAAAGAATCAGGATAATAACATGCATATCAACTTACCAGGATATTTTCTTTTATGTTCTGCGTCCACTTCCTTAGCTAACACGAAATATTTTTCTTTTGCTTCCTTCGACATAATCTTCCACATGCTGCCCAACCTGTAAAACATCAAGTAAACTGGAGTTATTTCTTCATCACACGGTCAGATTAACAAAAAAAACTGTGGCCGTCTTTCGCTGATTTGACATGTTGGGGATCAGAGCAATATTAATTAACAAGAAACCTATCCATATTAACCATTACGCCTCACTGATACTTTCGACCACATCGTTTGCACGTATCTCTTGATTTTCCGCCGACGCATTGTTAGGTTAGGTGTTAGATAGAATAGGTAAGCTTAGGTTAGGTAACGTGTCGTTACCTAAGGTTAGGTTAGGTTGTTACCTGTAGTTTAATAACACTTGGATCTTCCAGAATACTGCAAAAACAGAATATCCATGAAAACCAGTCGTTTTGAGTTTTCAAATGTATTTGGCCGTCGAGAAATGAAAATATGTAACCCTTTATATATCTCATGCGATGTGAGCGGAAGCTAAATAACACAATATTTATACAAAAGTATAGTAAACTGAACCAATGCCTATTCCCAAAAGATCGTGACAATACGTGGAAATAGGATGAAACAAACAGAAAGAGCGTACCATCTGTCATATGATTGGGTTCTGGTTATAATTAGGGTTGGAAGAGCACATCACCGAAAAGCGAACTGTCAAAAATACGGAAGACGTCAGAAGTAGACTGAATATATAAAAAAAGTTTAAAAGAATTCTGAAGTAATTATCAAAGAAGTTCTGAAGAACAATAAATGTGTGGCATCTCGGTTCGCCTTCTGCCTTCTGTGTGCTGAGAGTCGGGTTCAACTTTGATGAACGGAGTGGTTCGGAATCTGAAACGAATTTCGAAAAATACATTGGGTTATCAATCGAGGACTTGAACGTCTCTCTATGTAAATGAGGTTAGATTATATAGGTTAGGTAGATCCTAACCAATGGCGTGTATTGCTCCCAGAACCAAAACCTTTTACTACTGGTATAGAATAACTATATTTATTATCTTTAGACCATTAACACTTTTCATTTCCCTTCGTTTTCAACTCCTTTTTTTTTAACGAAATTACTTAATGGTCAGATTTATTTACCTTTTCTTTCGATTATTATATTTTTTTCCAATTCGAATAAACTTTAAATCCAGTAAATCGTTGTCGTTAATATACGAAGACAATTCGACGCCTGAGGACCTTACGGAGATACAACAATATAATCCTCAGGCCTCGAACTGTAATTGTCAAAAAACAATAACAAATGGTTTCCTCTGAAAACTGATAATTTTTAACAATTCTCCCATCTTTCTCATTCTTTCAACATAGCCTTTTTTATGAATAAAGCTTCTTTGTTCCATTATTGCCACTGTATCTTTTTTAATTCATGTTTAGGGCTACTCGAAATGGTTTTATGTAAATGTAAGGTTAACGACATTTTCAAGGTTTCAAATTACGATCGGTACAAGAGAGATTGCTTTTGCAAAGTTACCATCAACTCTTGCGCCTGTGGTACGAATCACAAAGGTCGCCATATTTGATGAATAGTCGTAGTTTACAGGCAAAAATTCAGTTGATAAAGATTCAGATCAAAACTAAACTTTGTTTCAGGTTAATGTAAAGCAAAGATCTTCAACAGAAGATGGCAGCCCTCTCTCCGTATATGTCTAATGTATTTTTATCGTTGCACGAAATTTCAATGCTGCTCCTATAAATTCAAGCCTAGAGAGTTCAAACTTTCAGGGAAGAAAGTTCATAACCAATCCAAGAGTTCTATCCATGCCGAAATTTTATTTTCTTTCTTGTTCATTGTTAAAATAGATTCGTTGTTGTTATGTACGTCCAAACCTATAACAATGAAGCTCTTTCAACAATGAACAAGAAAGGAAATAAAAAATCGACACGGATAGAGCTCTTGAATAGGTTATGAACTTTCTTCCCTGAAAGTTTGAACTCTCTAGCCTCTTAACATAGAAGCTCGAGTATACTCGAGGTTTTAATTTGTACAAAATAAAATAAAACTTCGAGTATATTCGGGTATCATCCCTGTCGGGCCGTTTTAATTTTAAAAACTGAAAAATGTTCGTTTGCCCTCGTTTCTAATGTTTTCCAGCGCTTCCGCTGGAATACGCTGTAATGCCCATATTAGGGTCGAAAATACAGCGCAGTTTGGAAGGAAAATTTGCAAGTGAAGTTTCTGTTGTATCAGAAGAGGGAGGGATCGTGTTTCTAAAGCTACTGATTTCCAATTTCTTTTGCGTTCGTCGTGAAATAATTTTTCTGTGTATCGTAACAATGGACAGCGAGGAAGAAAGTGAACAATTTTGATATTGAGTTTAGTGGAACTGAAAGTAGTGGCGCATGAAGACACTTCGGAAACAATTAAAGTGATTCGTCAAATTTGAGTGTAATTGATATTGAATATGTAAGGCAATGGTATGAAGTAGATACTTCACACCATTGTAGTAGATGGTGTGAAGTATCTTGCCGCAAACTAACGGCCGAAAACTATCTACAATGTAGTAGTAGATAGTTTTGTCCGTTAGTGATTGTTGGATTTTATCAATAAAAAATAGATGAAAATTGAAACGCTCTTTCAGAAATTATCGGTATGTTAAGGGTTTCTTCTATTTGTAGAAGCAGCATTGAAATTCCGTGTAAGGATAAAAGAACATTAGACATATACGGAGATAGTGCTGCCATCTTTTGTTGGAGATCTTTTTTTTTTACATTAACCTTCTGTTTCTAGTAAAACCCCTATAAATTTTTTTTTTCTAGAACTGCCATTCAATAGGAAGGGAATAAATCGTAATTACATTGAGCTCTCACGTGCGGAGGGTAGCAGAAGACTTATTGCGATCATTCTTTCGCAGAGGTGTTGTGATGTAACTGGAAAGGCGTTGGCTTACCATGCGTAATGTCTATGGTTCGAATCATGGTCATGGTAGAAGATTGTTTTTACCCTTTCTCTGTAGTCATAAATATGCTCTTGACACGTAAAGTGAATGGGAAAAGATCTCAAATCCATAAAGAGATACAGCTCTGACATAATGAAGACAATGGGTTAAGTCCAACTACTGATGTACTAGTATATCTACTATTAATCAGTAGTGGTAGATTTTGTCGCACACACTCAAAGTTGTCACCGTAACATAATTGCAATGTTACCATAACATGTGAATGTAACTGTGGCAAAGGCGAACCATTGCAGAAAGAAACTGAAATATTGATGTAATGTTACCATTGTTGCAGAGTTACCTATATGAAACGTTTCTGAGACTATTGTATGCTGTTGGGTAACAGGGACCCCAATAGAGTAAATAGGCCAGATTCCCCCAAATAGCCCAACCCGGCAATGTCTAGTACCTTAATTTCATTTAGCGTCCACGTTGGATGAGTGCTTTTCGCAACTAGCGTTGTGATTAATGAGTCTGGCGTTCGATTCCCAGTGGAGATATGCTGAACGTAGTAGTTCGGGTTCTATTTTAAATTGTCAGTCCCTTTCTTAAGACGTCTTCTCCATCCGATTTTAAGGCAATGGCGACTGACCTTGTATAGCGACTGCCGAGTCATAAGTATGTCTCTGGGTAGTAATTCATTTAATTCATAATTGATAATTCCCATCTTAACGATCTGGGAACAGAGCTACTATGCTTTGAAGAAGATAAGTCACATTTAAAACGGAGCAAGATTGATTACGTTCTTACGGTTTTTTTTTTTTTTTTAATTTATTTATTTATTTATTTTGATCGTTTTCGTGAAAGAGATTCTCGGTTGGTCGAGAGGTGACCATTTTTGACCATGTCAAATTTCTGTGCGTGTGACAGGAATTCCGCCAGAATTACAGTTTGGGGATGGGGTGTAAAGTCAAATTTGGGAGGGTGAAAGTGGAGTTTTTCACGATTTCTATCGACTTTAGATGGGGCAAACATTTTAAGTTAGGGTGTGCTCTCGAGGATTTGGGAGTCTGGCGGAATCACTGACGTGTGGTCCAGTGGGAGTCCATTGAATGTAGTGGTTCGGAACACACTTTACCAAAAAAAACTGTAGGTCCCGTTCTTAGAAGCTAACCACCACGTTGAAGACGTTAGTAACAACTCAGTCCATGTAGACTAATTCAGGACCACTTCAGGGGTAGCAATGAAACTGGGAGTTTGGAAGGGGATATAGGAAAATCACTGCATTCAGTCTGTACTTCCTTAAAACAAAACAAAACGATAAATTAATCAATAATTGGGTTGATTTTGATCTTTCGTGGGGTCGTTTCACAATATTGGATGTTGTTATCTTTAACAAAATCTTCTACCACACGAAGACTAATATTATAATGTCATACGAACTGGCAATACTGGGGGGTCGTTATTTGCCGACACGTGGGATGGTTACACTACGAGCAGAGACATCTTTACGACAGTTGCAAGAACTACAACAACAGTGTCCGTAACTGGCTAGAGATTCAGTTGAGATTTCTTCCGAGCAACACCAAATCAATACGTAGCACATGATTAAAAAAAAAAAAAAAAGAACGGAAAATAACATGATTTAAAGACATTATATAAATGTAAATGAACTTTCACTTCACACACTAAGTGCTCCTCCGTAATAGATTTTATTAAAATAAGTAACGATATCATTACAAAATACTCGCTACTGCAGGATGCCGATAGCTGCTCAATATTTACAATAGCTTGAAACGCTGCTAACGCCTTTTCTTCCCTAAATTAAACCTAAAATCTCGCCTTATTTATTGTTTTTATTTAGTGTACATTTTTTCCATCCCCAAAATCTTTTCTTATTTATAGTATTTGTTAAATGAACTTATTTATATTTTAAAGCATCTTTCACATGTTCAAATCAGTCACTTTTGAATCACTTTTCACATCCAATCGTTTTTTTTTTGTTTTTTTTTTTTTACACTTTTAGTATTCTTTCCACAAAGTCTAGTGTATGTGTTTTAAGAAGCGATTTTGGTATGCGACGTTCAAGTATTATGTAAGACTATTTTTAGTCATTTTATATCCCCTCTCGCTCCCTTTTAGCAAAAATGAGCAGATATCTTACCCTCTCCCCTTGTACTTACATAGTAATTTTCAAATTTATTATCGTTAGTGCAAATAGCTTTAAATTTTTAAATTTACAACAATGAGTTAGAATATACGATACTTATTATTCAATTAAAACGTAGGATCGCACTATATCTCGCGCACACACTAAATTCGGAACAGCGGAATTTCACTCGAAATGAGCTGAATATGAAACGGCCTTGAAACTTGACATTTATTGCAGTCAGTTCTGTTTTTATATGTCGATCTTCAGGGGAAAGATTTTTACTGTGTTGATCTCCAGATTGTTAATAATCTTTCACCATCGCTTCTTCTTCTTCTTTTAAGCAAAGGTATTTATTATCGCTTTCTTTTGTTTTCTTTATTCTGGCGTAAGATTTCCTTCTCGAACTACTTTTGTAGTATCTTTCGTCTATTACAGATCTTCTCATTGCGTAAATAGTGTCATCAGTTGTCATTGGATGACAATCAGTGATTCATCTTAATTACGTGGTCCTCTGCTATTGGCAGAATCTTCCTGTCAGAATAAAGACTCTTCCATATTTATTAAATTTTTATAAACCTATTCAATATTTTGATTTTTACACATTTGAACTTTTGGTAACTTGACCTTTTTGGTTGTGAACTGAATTGTGAGAATTATGGTCTTTCTTGTCTGAAGTCATGACCTGCCAGCAGTGTTTTTTTCATGCGCATTTTGTTTGTCACAGGTGGTGATGAGGAGACGTGTCCTTCTTGAGAGAGAAAACAACATAACGATATAATAAGGGTAGACAACTGAGCTTGTAATTAACAAAATTATGAAAGTTAATTAAACATATCCGTCGTATTGACCGATCAGTTGTCTGGCAGGTAAAGCTAGATGTGTATGTCTTAGAAAATCTAAAGGGTCGTCTTCGCCGATACCAGGTTGGCTGGAAATTTTAATCTAAAATTTGGTAACAAGATTCCTTTCTTCTCACCTGATGTCTCTATACGTACGTAGGAGAAGTAAGAGAAGACATATTGGGATTCCTCACTCACATATTGAAATGTCGAAGTTTGTGACTTTCAGAAGTACAATTTCATAAAATTTTCCTTCCGGTTGTTACATTTTTGTACTGTTCGAGATGAGTAATTATTTTGTTTTGAATTTTGAGGTACAGTGTGTAACTTACAGTATGCGAAGCTAAGCTGGTTGCGACGAACATGGGCTGACTTTATGTTTAGATTGCTGTGCTATGCAGTAGACATGATCCGGTAACAACATTTCGCCCTCACATTTTTATCGTTATAATTTTTTCTCACATTTGCGTTCTACAATGTTTTATTGAAGTTTAAGAATGTCTTTTAGCTACTTCTACAGAAATATGTTCGTTTTGGTAAAAGCTCACTATAGTTTCAAGTACGGTAAAAGTTTAATACTTGCGCTTGGTGGTAAGTTGCGTTCGTTCCTTTTCAACGTTGAGCATATGACATTTTTTATTAGAAAATATTAACATAACCGGCACGATCGTGAGACTCATTTTTGAATTAAATGTTTTTAAAAGTTTTAGGCCACTATAACAAAAATTATTCTACCATAGAAATTTTGTCTTCGTTTTGATAGTTTCTGTATTCATGGAGCTTCACTCCATCTGCCTTGTACTTTAAATTCTTTTGGTTTCGAAGTATTCTATGAAAGTGCTTTCAATGGAAGTGGTCCAGCGTCGATTGTAATTTCATGTTCAGTGATTTAAAATGTTTAAATTCGAACTTACTGTTGCAACCTGGAAATATCAGATTCATGTTATTATAATACACAGTGAATCACATATATTTGAAAATAACAATCTGAACTCAAATTGCTGTGTACAAATCTGTCTTGTTAAACTGAACATATGAAGTTGATTTCGAATAGGCAGATATCTGGTGTAGTAAAAAGTAATCCATTATTTTTGCATGACATTGAAGGCTTGACTTACCATAGTTAGAATGATCCCATTTAGGTCACATATGCGCCGTTTTGTTCGATAACGTGTTGCCATTTGGAAGGTAATATCATGATGCCTGTCTCATAGAAGCCCTTGTCCCTATTGGCAAAAAATTGAGACAGTCGATTTTCACAAGCCTCTCTTGAAGCGAATTTTTCACCAGCAAACGTGTTCGCCATGGACAGGAACAGATGGTAATCACTCGGTGCCAGGTCCGGACTATAAGGTGGATGCATAAGAACCTCCCAACCA
>JAGDQP010019408.1:0-17627 GCA_022664845.1 Lepisma saccharinum
GCGTTTTGTTGTATTTAATCTTAAATGTGGATATAGTGTAAGCCCTTTAGTGGAAAGATTGGTAACTTTAACTCCATTTTAAAGTTTAACATTTTCTTTGTAATAGCTTAACGTTAGCTGAAAATGGGTTTAAACTTGCGAAAGTATTTTGTCGGTGAACGTTGAATTTATTTTACGCTTAAAATTCGGCCATTTTCTGATTGAAGTGTAAGCTAAACTGGCAATTTTGAGGCTACGTACTTTTGTGGTTAAACCTTATATTAGTTGGATTTCTATAATCCAATAACAGGAGTAACGTTACTTGCTTGCCACTGAACGCCCTGCTATTTCCAGTGTTTATATTGCTTTTACACTGTGAACAGTAAACAGTTCACTGGTGGACCGAGGACAATGATTGCATTGGCAGAAAGATAAATTAAGTTGGGTATAAACCTTTACACCATAGCAAACGTATCTCTCCATTTTTTCACGAGCCATTCCTCGTAGTAAAATCAACAACATGTTAATGATTAACCTCCTTCGCAGTAAAATCCTAGCTATAAATATCACTCGGAAAGCCATAAGTACCAACTGCCTTCGTAGCTACGTGGCGAGAATATCTGACCAGTGAGCTAGTGAACCCTGGATCGAAACCCAAACACCACCTTTTTTTTTTTATTTTAGAGGAACATTACCTTTTCTTCTTTTCTGCTTTCAAAAAACGCTCTACTTTAATGAAATACGTTGGAAAAGTTATATATACGGTATATGCACTCATTTTGAAATTTTACAGAAAGTAAAACGTTCAACCGAAAACTGGCTGAATGTAGGTTAATCCAAAATGTGGAAGCAGCTCAACTGCCTCCATATTTTGGATAAACGTTGTGCCTTCTATTTTTACAGTGTGATACGGGAACGCGTAACCTGCTATTTATACATTTTGAGTGCTATTCAAAATGTTTTAGGGTCGCCGGAAGTGTCATATTCTAAGGAGGCTTCTCAAGGGTAACTTGGAAATGAAAATCTTGTTTTCACCAAACAGGTAACAAATCTGTTTATTCTTGGAAACTTATGTAAATTACGAAAAGGGATATATTTATTGTACCTTTATGTGTGAACACAGAAACATGTCATAACCATCAAATCTTTTTCAGCTTAACTATGATAAAATAATAGTTAACACCACAAAAGTATATACGAGCAAATTTTTCTGGTAGAGAAACTAGCTTTTAACGTTTGCACCAAATCACATTTTTCATTCTTATAAAACTTGTTTCGGGGTATGTTCCACTGCATCTCCATAATGACTATTTTTATTTATTTCACTAGAATGAATTAATTCCGCTACCAATTTACACACGCTGTTCTGCCATTATGCAAATGGGCTGTGACAGAATTAAAGCGTCAGAAAAGAGGATGCTGTGAGGAGAAAAAGTAAGAGGGGCGTAGTTTTGGAAGCAAAGAGTGGGAATGGAGAGAATGTTTTAACTTTAATGAAGAAGTACATCGAAATTAAACGAAGCAGATTAGGTAATTGTAGTGGACGAATGCAAACGTGAAATTCGAGTTGCTGCCCCCTTCCTGAACTGTTGTTCCCAAAGATTAATAATGTATTTTAAATTCCCTTAATGTCCAGAAAATGGGCCTTGAATACATGCGCATATTCTTGGTCTAATCTGAGGAAAGAAACCTGATGAACATTTAAACACGTTTTCGTTTTAATTTTCAATGCTTTGGTACCAAAGCTATAGAGAAAGGAACCTTATAATACTAATTAATCCGTCTTTCCCTCCGTGTACAAACTACCAACTCTCTGCATCTCTATATAGAGAGGTGGAAAGTTCTTTGCTAGACCAGCTCAGACCCACCGGAATCATAGTATTTATTGGTGCTATGAGTCATTGTTTCTAACCCATTATTAAAAATACAATATTCAAATTGTTTCCATTCTGTTAAATCTATCTACACGAAAAAAGCTATAAGCATTTTTCAGTATAATAAAATAATGTTGTGGGTGTCCCAGTCCTAAAGCACACTAGCTGTCAGTGTTTCCAACCTATTCTATTTTTTTATTTTAAATTGGTTCCATATTGTCGGAAGTATTCGCATGTTATTGTTCCCAAGCACTCCAAGTGCCATTGCTACCAACGTACTTTAAAATTCAATTTTTCAATGTGCTTCCATACTTTTAGACATATTCGCATCAAACTGGACATAGACATAATTCGACATAATAGATGCCAACCTATTTTATAAAAATAATGTAAAGTCACCGAATATGATACCGTCTCCTAATATGAGACCCAGTAACTATGTGACGTACTCTGGTGATGATTGCGAAAACTTCTAACATAATAGGTATCGCAACTACTGCGTAGTTGTAATTGTGAAGAAAAACCTGATGAAACGAAAAGCACTTTTGTGGGCTGATTCCGTAAGAGTTCTTCTATAAAATGGACTTTAATACTCTTTCGTATGTACAGGTAAGTTACAATAACATGTTCCATTGCATCATTCGGTAACGTATTACTAATAGAAATAATGGCAAGCCTGCGTAAGGGAGTCAAAGATTCTAAGATTGTTATTCAAGTTTATAATGGCGGACACTGAAGCTCCTAATATGAAACTCTAAGGGGTTCCTAAATGAGATAGTGGGAGATAAAATCTTCACACTATGTCGGACTCGAAAATACGTCAAACTTGGTCAAACCGACAATACATAAATTATTACCTCGTCACCTTATAAAGCGCAAATATCTGACAGCTTTTACAGGTTTTTCCCCAGGTTTTCGTTGGGGGGGTGGGGGTATTGAATTTATCAGGGAAGTGTAAGAAAAATCTACATTAATTTTTGTTTGTGTGGATAAGAATTGCAAACTTTTCGTGACAGGCACGAATACAACAATATTACATGTTTTATTAAGTAAACTATAATTAGGAGTAATAATACTTCAAGGGAAAATGTCGCGAATCACAAACTATTAATTTTAATAACAATAATATGCAATTGCATGGATAACCAAAAGTTATGGGTAATTGCGTACAACAGTCATATTAGTTCGCTTAGGGAGGAACCAACAGTAAGACATACTACATGAAATGTTTTCAAGAAATATATAAAATTAAATATAAAAATACACATATATAAAAATATATAAATGACCTATTCTCTGTAATATAGAATTACGAATAACCTCAACATGCTGCTCACTGAGTAACATTTACGGCCAACTTCAGTTTCATTTATCACTTCTTGTGTAAGAGATAATAATACTGGCTGAAGAGTGCAGTTGTTCGAAATAATTGTGGTGGGGCAGCGAGCTGAAGGTTACAGTTATGCTGGAACAATTTTAGAAAATGTGCAAGTCTTCACACCATCAGTATTACTGCAAACGGTGGACCCATATACTTCTAAATCAAAACCAAGCTTTGTTTATAATTTGATGTTGTAAGATCTGTACTTTTACGCGTAGTACAATTTGGACACCCTTGAAGTAGAAATCTCCATGGACCTGCCGGAGCTGAACAACACATTGGACAACATACGGGACATGGAGCTTGCACAACAAGGAACAGTGAAGAGAGAAGCGAAATATCGAGGTCGACCCCATGCTCCAGCAAGATGTCAGGGGCGTCTTGTCCAAATTAAAGCTTGAGAGGTGACCTGGAAGAATGTTTCTGTACTCACTTCGGTGGTACATATACTAAACTAAAATAATTATTCAGCTCACTGTGCAAGTTCCTATACAAACGACACCTTGCACTACAAGTCAGAGATCACTAAAGGGATACGAGATAGCAGACCATGAATACGTTTCCAGAAACTGACTTGAATTTTGTTGAATTTAGCAAAGCGCCAGCCAAGTATATCAAGGCATCAACCACGTTGGTTAAGTTCAACAAAGCACCAGTTCCGGTGGGTGTGGATACCACAAGGTCTACTGCTCATCGCATAAAAGAGACCGAAGAACTTGGAAAAATACCAGTTTCATATTTATTCGTCTATTTAGCATGTAGTTTTGCCTTTCTCAAGGTTAATGGCAGCTTTGCTGTCCAAAACCTATGATCTATGGATCCTAAGCAAAAGCATATACATACGTAGAAGATGAAAGACAAGTGAAAAAAATGATGAAAACAACTAAATTAATCAAGTGAAGAATGGGACTACATTCAGAGAAACTGACACCACCAAAGAAATCAACAGAGCAATAAGCCAACCTCGATACCAAAAAGAAAAATTAGGAAGTCACAATTAATGCCCCCAAGGTCAAGCAGCAGAGAGCTGGGGCAGAAGCCACACTGTAAAACTTTTGGGAACTTTGTGTGATATATCTAGTAGTTCCAGAAAATATATAAGTATTTGCGGTAATTCTTCTGTGACTGAAAAGTGTCTTTCAAAAGCACCGAGATATTCCTTTTCTATGATTGGAAGTCTCATTGATCATTCCAGCGTGATTTTAGAACATACGCAGAAAGAGAAAACAGTTTTTTATCGTAATCAAACATGCAAATTCTGATCAAGTCTCTGCTGATGTCATTTTAATGACGTATTTTTAAAGAAATGGGAAATATTCTCGGTGAATGGGCATTGCGATCTCTTCTCTACTTGACAAATAGAAAAAGTTCTTAGAACATGACGTAATCCGTAGAAGTAACTCTGTTTTCGGGGCTCCGGCAACGCTTTTCTGACTTTCGATACGACAGTGCATGCAGCCAAGTTCTCCGCGTCACAAAACGTCAGAACTGCCAGAAGCATGTTATACAGGAACAAGAGTTTTTGGCGAAATCGGCGATTTCGAGGCCCCGTAATAAAAAAGATGTTAAAGATAGGAACATGAACTTTCCAAGTTAAGGAGATATGGCAAATATGTGCAGGTGTGCAAAATTTCATATTCGTAGCTTGAAGCATATTCGAGTTATGGGCCACTGAAATTGGGAATTTTAGGCTGACATTCACTCACTCAGTCATCATATTGTTTAGGGTGTTTGGAATAAGCTAGAAACATGAAATTTGGCACGAAGGTGGAGGATGATAAGTAGGTAAAGAAAAAATTCCGACATTTTGAAAACGTCGCCAATTTTTATTCAAAATGGCCGCCAAAAGGAAAATTTCTATAGAATACACAGCCTAAACGGCTGGAGATAGAATAACGAAATTTGGTATGGTACATCATTATAAGTCGGTTAGGAAAGTATTACAAAATGTCTTCAAAGACGTCATCTTGGATAAAAAATGGCCGCCAAAATAAAATTTCCATACAACACACAGCCAAAACGGCTGGAGCTAGAAAAACGAAATACAGTATGACGATACATTATCATTAGTAGGTTACGAAAATATTACAAAGTGACTCTAATGACATAATCATGGAACCAAAATGGCGTACCTCATAATCCATTTTCCACACCGTTTGAACTAGAGAAATGAAATATTATATGAAAGTGTACCATCACGATTAGGTCACGAGAATATAAGAAAACGTTAAAAATCTCGCCATCTTTAATCCAAAATGGCCGCCCAAAGCCAATTTTTCAAAACAATGAAGCTAGAAACGAAACTTGGTTTAAAGGTAAAACTATGGTAAACTTTATTTTTACATGGGCCAGTCTAGTAACTTTGGACTTACATGGGCCAGTCTAGATCTGCACCATGGAGGCCAACTCCCGGAGAGTCTGGTTAGGATAAAGGGGCGCAGCGATGCGAGTATACATATATCGTTATCGGAACTGCAATACCCCATATGTGATTTTTTTTTTTTTTTTTTTACTTTTCATGTTTTGGTACCAGTTTATAGTTCTGTGTACTGTGCATACTGTAGAAAAATCATGTGAAAACAACTTAACTTTTTGAGATATAGTAGCTTTTCAGTACCTAAATTGTATTCCAGACTTTAGTCCAGAAACTGCTTTTTGTCCTTCGTGAAAAATTCATAGTTATCCACATAGGGATATTGCTGTTCCGACAACGATATTATACACGTAGAAAAAGATGTGAAATTCGAGCAAAAGCACCAGAGGTGCAAAAGGTCCAGCCAACTTCTCCAGCCCTAAAATGTGGTGAAATGGAAGATGGATAAGCCAAGTTCCTCGGCGACAACATGTAAGAGGAACACTGGAAGTTGGCGCGAGGTGGCAAGGTTCATCAACTTCAAGCCATAATGCTGCTCGCGACTCTAAACCCACCACGTCCACCACCACCAAACCTAAGGCTCGAACATCATGAACCTTGCCACCTCGCGCAATCTTCCAGTGTTCCTGCGTGTCCCACAGAGTTTTGAGCGTCACAAGACGCCAGCACTGCCAGAAGCATGTTATACAGGAACAAGAGTTTTTGGCGAAAGCGACGATTTCGAGGCGCCGTAAGAAAAAAGGTGTTAAAGATAGGAATATGAGATTTCAAAGTTAAAAAAATATGGCAAATATGTGCAGGTGTGCAAAATTTCATATTCGTAGCTTGAAGCATATTCGAGTTGTGGACCCCTGAAATTGCTTAATGATTCATACACTTACATTCACTCACTCACTCTCTCATAATGTTTACGGTGTTCGGGATAAGCTTGAAACATGAATTTTGGCATGAAGGTGGAGGATGATAAATAGGTAAAGGGAAAAAAATTCCATCACTTTGAAAAGTCGCCACCTTGTATTCATAAAGGCGTCAAACGTAAAATTTCAAAGAATATACAGGCTAAATGGCTGAAGCTAAAAAGCCGAAATTTGGTATGATGGTTCGTTAGTTCGTTAAGGAAATATTACAAAAGCTTGAAAAAGGTGTCACCTTGGATCCAAAATGGCCCCAAAACGAAATTTCTATAGAATTCGCAGCCTAAATGGCTGGAGCTAGAAAAACGATATATAGTATGACGGTACATATCATTTGTAGGTTAGGAAAATATTACAAAATATCTTGAAAGACACAATCTTGGAACCAAAATGGCGGACCTCATAATCCATTTTCCACATCGTTTGACCTAAAGATATATTCGGCATAAATGTGTATTATCAAGAGTAGTTTAGGAAAATATTACAACACTTTGAAAAAAGTCACTATCTTGGATTTAAAATGGCAGCCCCGAAAACATTTTCCACGCCGTTCGTGATAGAGAAATGCAATTTGGTATGAAGGTGTACCATCACGATTAGGTCACAAGATTATAAGATAATGTTAGAAATGTCTCCATTTTTAATCCAAAATGGCCGCCTTAATCCCATTTTCCAAACCGCTAAAGCTAGAGAAACGAAATTTGATATTATGGCCTACCATCACGAGTAGTTTACAATAAATGGGGCAAACCACCCGGAGTATGGGAAAGATCTGCATCATGGAGGCGTAGTTCCCAGGAGAGTCTTGTTGCGATAAAGGGAGCACAGTCCCCTAAAACTCCAGAAGTTGTGGGTGCAGCCCACTACGTGATACTGCAGGCGGCGCCCCCAGCGTAGCAAGAATTATACACTTACAAATAGCTGTGAATTCCGAGCAAAACACGAGAGGTGTAAAATGTTTACCTAGTTCTTCAGTCCTAAAAAGTGCCGAAATGGAGGACGGATGAGCCAAATTCCTTGGCGACAGCATGTAAGAGAAACACTGGAACTTGGCGCAATGTGGCAAGGTTCATGATCAAGCCATAACGTTGGTGGCTGCCCTAAAACCCACCACGCCCACAACCACCAACCTAAGGCTCGAAGTCGAACATTATGAACCTTGTCATGTCGCGCCAAGTTCCAGTGATCCTCTTACATGCAGTCGCCAAGAAACTTGGCTCATCCGTCCTCTATTTCAGCACTTTTTAGGGCTGAGGAACTTGGCTGAACTTTTTGCACCTCTGATTTCTTTTGGCTCGGATTAAAACATTAACAAACTAGGCTAAGTGGAAGCATTGAAAAAAATATAAATTCTAAAACCAAACAAGGAAACAATGAAACTGAAACTAGAATTTAAAAGTAACTGACAAATCCATACAGTAATACTCTAGTAGAGCCCACAGGAACAGAAATGGCAAAAAAATGTGCACATTCAGAGATAGAAGATTAAGGCCTATTGTTTTTTTATAGTAAGCTGACACTTGACTGGAGGTGTTCATAAAATGTACACAAAGTGTATACACCCCGTCCATACGAAAACATATATTAGAAAGGTAGTACATAGTGAATAAGCACAGTAAACTGACAGTTACACAGAGAACCCGTATATACATACGGAACACATACATTAGAGTTTGTTCCACTAACTCGTGAATGAGACAATAAATGCAGTGCACTCAAAAACATAATACGGTTGAAGTAACTACAATATAAAATTCTATTTGTCATAGTTGAAATTGGGACAGCAATACTATGGGTTCCAAATACAATGCAAGTCTTGCTAATCGTGTATTGTCATTGTAACAATACACATGGTAAGGTATATTGTCATAATTAAAATGCTGTGATTATGTCTGACCATATTATATAGTTCGACAACTATACCTATATTGTTAGAAACTGACCTAAGGTACAATCCAGTATGGTTGTTGTAACTATACATATAGTTACAACAAAAATACGACATTGTCGTTACAACTATATGTATAGTTATCATAACAATACTGTATAGTATGACATTGTCATTATAACTACCTTTTGTGGTAACTGTAGATCACCACCTTTCACGCCATGCGACCTCCGAAAAGCCTGAACCCCTTGAACGAATACCTGTATACCAAGTGAAACAGTTGCATGCCAACCAAACTATGCCCCAATCTCCCATCCAATAATTTTACAGTAATCAACCTGTTCCCGCAGGCCAAGTTTCTGTAAAACTCGTTATCGATACCTCAGTCCATCCAATTGAACAAATAAGACCTAATTCGAACCAAAATAATTTGGAAAATATAACAAATAAATTGGCTGAACTATCCCTGATGGTGATAAAGAACAACACTAGCCAGAAGCAGGAATTCAGCAAGAAGGCAAATCAAAAATATTACAAAACTAAAGGCGACAAAAATGGAAAGCAGAGTTTCAAAAAGAATGGGAATAAGGGCGGAAACGAACCTGGTACTGATTCTGTGTGCGCAATTTGCTTCAAAAGAGGACACACTGGCCAAGATTGCTGGCATAAGGATAAAAGGAAGACAGAATCGGGAAACGAGTAAGTCCGCCCCGGGTGCAAGATGTCGTAAAGGACCCGAGAGCGACGTCGATTAAGATCTCTTCCAATGATCCAACAACCTTATCAAATAAAAAGGAGGTTGAGCTGAAAAAAGACCTGCCGCAGCTCAATCTGAAACCACTATTTTTACTAGTCAAAATATTCCAAAAAAATAGAGAAATAATTAAATACTACATGGAGAAATTATAAATCTTTGAGTCAAATATGGGTAAATGAAGAGGTAATACCAACAACAATAGACTCAGTAAGCACTATTTCGATATGGTCTAAAAACCAAAAAGCAAAGAACTGTACTTTGATACCTTACATAACGACTGTTAAAGGCATTGCTGGAAAATTAGTTCAAATGAATTACATTGCTCTAATTAAATTTAAAATAGGGAACACATCATATTCTCATTACTTTCGCGTTATTGAACAAAATGATTTAAATCCATTGATAGGACTAGGATTTATAAAAACGTCTTCAGGCAAAGTTGGATTTACAAAACAACATTATTACGTTCTACAAGAACGTAAGAAAACATGAGTTTCCATATCAAGGAAGTGACATGTGTTAAATTTCACAAGCTTTCATTAATCAAGTGAAGGAACAAACTTCTGCTGATGTACTCATTACTAAGCATATTACAATACCAGCAAGAAGCAATTTTTTTCTTCCTGTAAAAGTGAATAACTTAGAAGAAAAACAATAGTCAACTTTTCTTTATGTTCATTTACTGCAGACATTACGTGATAAACATGGTCTCAGAGATCTATCGATAAGAATGCCTATAAATGACTGTACTATTCTTGTCATCAATCCAACTGCGGAAACTATCCATTTAAGAAACAAATACCCCAGTAGCACACACTGACAATACATTAGAAGAGGTTACCTTCAAAATTCAGGACCAAAATGACGATGATTCTAATGATATTCATAAATATCGTACAAAAGAAGAAATTGAAGAAAGATTGATATTTACGGAGAAATTCTTTGACATATCAGTTTTTGACATCAACCTAAATTTAGATGCAAAAATAAAGGACCAAGTTTCTAAGCTTTCATATCAATACGGTGATACATACTCGTATTTTTCCGGTGATATAGCTTCATTTGAGGGTTATGTTCATCGGATTCGCATATATAAGTCCGCAACTTCTCATCGTAGAAGTCTGCATGTCCCATTGGCTCTACGAAAACAGTTGAATAAACAATTACAAGAATTAATCAAAGGACATATAATACAAGAAACAGATACAAGTGAATATTCATCACCGATGCTTCTAGTGAAAAAACCTAACACTAATGAATCCAGGATAGTACTGAATCTTATGGCTTGTAATTCATACAATAAATATCTCTCTATTCCTTTCCAATCAACTGAGGATGTTTTAAATAGTCTTCGTGCGAAACCTTTGGTATCCACTTTAGATGTATCAGGGTTCTACCACCAGATCAAATTACATCCTAGTAGCTTGAAATAGATTAGTTTAGAAGTAGCACACACTAGGAAGACGTATCAATTCAAAAATGCACCATGGGTTATCGCAAATGCAGCCAGTCTCTATCAATCGTAGCAAGGATATTATTGCAAGGTCTATCAAATTCCGTAACACGATTTGCAGATGATTTGGTTCTCAGTGACCGTACGGCAAAACCACATTTGGAAACACTTGAAAAACTTCTAAGAAGGTTAAGGAGGCACAATTTTAGACTGGCTCCACACAAATGTCATTTCTTTTTTTCTGAATTTAACATTCTTGGATTTAAAGTAAGTGGAGAGAACATTTCCATGTCTCAAAAAATTGTCAAGAAAATTGAAAAATTGAAAGACCTACAACAAAGGGCAAAATTAAGCCTTTTCTCGGGCTATGCTCGTTTATTGGAAATCAAGTCGATTGCTTTACCGAGAAAATTGAACCGTTTCAAACTATGTTATCCCAGGGAAACAAATTTTCCTGGAATGAAGAGTTAGACAAATTATTTGAACAACTAAAAGCCGACTGTTTAAAGGCTCCATCTCAAAATCACTTCAATTACAACCTTGAAATACGTGTCTATGCTGATGCATCGAACATCCAAATTGGAGGGAACTTTGACAACATACGACCCTAAACTAGATCAAGAAAAGGTGGTATATTGCTGTTCAAGACGGCTACCTAAATCCGAACGCCGAATTAATAAGTAGTCAAAGCAATTAGCAGCTCTTCTTTATGTTTTGAGACGCTTTAGATACAATATCTTGACGATACCAATTATTTTGGATAGGGAAAGAAGCCGCACCTTGGTGAAATTACAAAATCAGCCTGATAAGGACGGAAAATTTACGCGCGTGCGCCTCTCCATTAACGACTTCAACTTCGAAGTACGGCACCGCAGTGGCAGCCAACAACCTGCCGACATATTCTCCTGACTTGAACAGACGGCCGACATCGAGAAACAAACAGATGAACAACTTGAAAAAGATGAAAATGGACTGGAATTGAAAAATGTTGCAAACCGCAAGACAACAGCGAACGTAATATTAGTTTCAGAACAAGATATAACGTCTCGTTTTAACTCTTTAGACATTAATTCTAGTATTCAAAACGAATATGAACAATAAACGTTAATCAGAGAACAGAGGATTGATTATAATTTATCTGATGTAATAGACACACTTAAGGGTGTTGAACCAGCGAAACCAGCTTCCATAAAAGCTACAAAACTTTACTGTCTTAAGGATAATATTCTCTATCGTATCCAGAAAAGACCACGACATGGACAAATATATCCTGTGCGTACCACAAAAGCTGAGAAAGCAATTATTTGAAGATATATGTGCATATTCCTTATCTGCACACCTCTGGTTTGGAAAAGTTTAAACTTTACCTACAAAAATATTAGTTTCCGAAAATGAAGTCTTACTTAGGATATCAAAATAAAATTTGTAGTCAATGCCAGACAATAATTAAAAAACAACCCGGAAGCGCCAGGCCGAATTATTACAACATCCTATAGACAAGATAACTTATCAAATAGCATTTGATAGTCTTGGACCGCTTCATTATGAGAATAAAAAGCTCTATATACATGTGGGAATAGAATGTGCCACAAAGTACACGCTTAGAAAAGTTGTAGACAGCATATCTAAAGAAACCGTAATACATTTCTAGAAAACTACACGGTCTTATTTTTTTGACCACCAGATGCGCTTATTTGGGCCTACATGCTGTACACACCTGTAACGCAGTAAAGAACTGGCTAGGAAATACAATATACGCCGCATATTCTAGTGCAAGAAGTGACGCCGTAGAGGTGGCTATAAAAGCACTTCAACATATTTTGAAATTTGAGGTACAGCAGAATTTGAAAGGCTAGCCAACGAATGTACCAAAAGCAGTTTACGCTTACAACACTTTCCTGAAACAAATCTGAAGGAAAGCCCACATTTCCTTCTCTGTGGGTACATGCCTCGCCTAGCGGCAGATTGTACGTTGAATGTGAGCCCACATACAGAAATACTAGGAAAGGAACTTTCTACAATACGGGCCGAAGCAGCAGAAAATGCCTATCAGCATTTCGTGAAACAAAAGAAATATTTTGACAAAACACACTCCCAGGTTGAATTTCTTATTGGAGCAACAGTCAAAGATATTTTTCCCAATAGACAGAAGGGAATACCAGATATATGGTCATCTAAATTTATCAGCCCGTGCCATATAATACGTAAAATCAATAAAAATATGTATCTTGTAAGATTCCCTCCAAGTTTTAAAAAGACTGTACAAGAAATTGCTGTAGATCGAATTCAACTCTATCGTACTGGTGACAAAACATAGGATACAATTTTAAGGTACAAAATATAACTTACTATATCTTTTCTGACATCTTAAAAGATGAAACGAAGAAAACAGGAGTTACCCATCATAATTACAAGCAAAAGTATAGTATCTTACGAGATGATCATTTACTTTCACTTTTGTCGCTAGAGAGCAGTGGCTGAAAAAACAGAAATGAAGAAAGATCAGCGCCAACGACGGCATTCAAGAGTACTATAAGCATCTCATCTCATACATACATACATATTCTTCATAAGCACTATTTTATAGAAAGAACCGCAAATATAATTATGTATAAAAAGAAAGATGATAATACTTACATTTAGCAGACATAAAGTGAAAAATGAGTATGTTAATTTCAGTTCTTTCGGGTATTGCAAATTTTGCCCTAAGAGGATACAATCTATATGAAACTCATAAATTGAAACATGCTGTGAATAAACTACAACAGCAAAATACATATTTAAGTGATCAATACAAAACATAAAACAAAGTCAATTTCAATTAACTCATATAGTCCATAATGTTACAGTCTATGTTGAGATAGCTATTTCACAAGATCATAGTGAAATTTTGCAACTATTATGTACTACGGCGACCAATGAACGATTTCTAATTACTCTCCAAAACTTCCAAATATTAGAACAACATTTTGATAATATTCTCCAGAGTTTATTGCGGAACACTGTAAATGACGTATTAATTAAACCTAATGTAGCGGCAGAAATTATAAGAAATAGCTCGCAGTTACGAAATTCATTAATCTCTGAACATACTGGCATTTTTTTCTCAAACTTCAAAAAGTTTTTTATTAGCATTTGACCCAATATTAGCCAATTTAGATATAATCCTGCAAGTGCTTGTAGTCAGACACTCAGACTACCACTTGGTATATAAAACATTGAATAACGGATTTTTATCCAAAACTATCCACCTTAAGTTGGTAGTACCAGATCTCGTGATTAAAACGAATACATCGGTTTTTGAAGTGGACATGTCGGTCTGACAAAGACACTAATTATTTACTTTATGCAAGATCCAAGACCAAGTCAAAACTCAGAAAACGGACTTTATACGAAATGATTTTCGTAATTCGATCATGACTTATCAGGTCAAACTTCAGCTATCAACCCAAGAGGAATTTTTTATGTACACCCCTGCAGGACTGCAACTGGCAATTCGTAAGCAAGCTCAGATCTTAAAACAACATAATCAAACAACATAATTATTAAAAAGACCAAATTCTTCAAACAACTACTATTTTCAATATCAACAGTTTGAAAGAATTATCACGGACAATCTAAACTTACCAACGAGAAGTACTATTGAAATAAATTTTAGAATACTTAAATTTTTCTGCGACGTTCTCACTAAATTTTACTATGAATTTTCAAAACTTACAACGATATCTAAGTAATTTGGAAAATCTATTGAATCGCGAGAGAAATCAGCTACCAAGTACATTTTCTGCTATACACTTGCATCCAACAATATCTTGGACTTCAATTATTTTTGTTCTGATCATTTTCGTATCATTCACTATAATAACAACTATTTTACGTATTTTGTATCATCGTTTCCAGAAAGCAAAATCCTAAAACGAATCATTACCTTTTTTTTTCAGAATGCCTGTCCTCACAACAGCAATCACTTTAGCCATACTAGCCATTCTAATGATAATACTATATGTTTATTTGCTATACCGAATTAAGAGTGCCTATACATCAGACAGTGCAAAGATGACGAACTATTCATCATCACTCGACACAGCGATAGACACTAATAGGGAAAAACCAACAATTGCACATTATGAATTGGACGCACATTCTCACATACAATGTAGGAGGAAAGTACAATAAATTGTATTCAGCCGGTACAAACAATAAGTGACATCATACATAAATACTGAAAAAGGCATAATAAACACTAATTTGCTTCACTGACTCGAGGATCGTGATACCGCTCAAGGTTGAATCTGCCTGTTCAGTGACATACGCATTATTAGTTTTTCAATTAAACATCGGAGTGCAAACCTGTGTGTATATATAATTTTTAACGAGTGTGGTGAATATTTAAAAAAGTGATTACTGAAGTGCAATAATTTTAGTGGAAAACGGTGTATGTTGCAGTGTCTTAGAAAACAGTGCACCAAATACCAACTTATCTCACAATTTTCTCCCTGCGCGAGGGGAATGCAATGTTCCGTGTATTTACTTACACGCGCACATTATGTAAACAGAACAGTGTTTATAAACATACATGTGACAAGTGATGCAACCACAACAAACAGTAAAGTGACACATAAACATTAGCAGACGACAAGAACAAACTCATCATAGGTACAACAGATGGGGTTGCTATCAACATGGAGAGAGAGTTGGAGTCATCGAAGGAGGGACTTTGAGTACCGCGACCAAAAAGGACTATGAAACTACGATTCACCAGCTTTAGAGTATCACTTACTCCTGGGTGGTCAACTCCTCTCCTTTTAAATGTTCACAGAAGACATCGCTTCTTGTATCATCCCGCATACACAGAAGGCATCGCTTCTGGTATGTACTCTGTCTAAACTAAGCATTCCTTTGTTCACAGAAGGCATCGCCTCTGGAGCAACCCAGCATACACAGAAGGCATCGCTTCTGGCACCATACCTAATCCTAGACCTCTCTTTGGAGAAAGCACCCAAAGAAGAAGACGTCTACAACAGACATTTATCTATTTTCTGTAATTAGTTTCCTATGGGACGCTCTATTTGACAACCTGTAAAGTTACCTCCTTTTTGTAATAAAGCTGGTTATGGGCTAAAAGACAAACCCCGAGTATCTATTAGCTCTACCTCAGGTACTCTGCAAGGGAACCACTAGAACATTACAATATTATTCTTCTATTACCATATTCGTTTGTTTGTCATTACCGTCTTTTGTTACACCTAATTAAATCAAAACATTTTCTTCTACAATCATTCCATTCCATTCTTTTAAATTCATTTATATTTCTTTCTCCTACAATGTTGTCCAAAACTATTCCTAATGTTCAAAACTCATCAATAATTCAGTTTCACTTCTACATTGAAATGACGTTTCATACAACCTTAAGTGGCCTCATAGCAATACAAGATATTCAACAAAGTAATACTCCAAAACTAAATTGAAATTCGCAAATAAGAGTAAAACAAATCATTAAATAAAAATATTCAGATTAAATTATAAAACAACCAACAGCGCCTATTTATCATCCGTTAAATAAATTAGATTCAATATTTAATTAATCTCTTCCAAATCAACTTGAAAATCATCTCTCACACAACTTCAAATATCTAGACTGTTCCGTATCGTCACGAATGATAATGAATCATTCCGGTTCATTAACGTGTTTTCTTTAGATATTTCCTTACAGTTTCCTTTTCAGTACGAACTGCAGTGTTATAGAATTCATATAAGCTACCCCTGTATGTGGATATGGGTTGTTGAAGCGACACGCTTATCAAATCATGATAGTGTATATGCTATATTTATCTTTTGTACCTCGTGGTGCTCGTTTTTGCTAAGGGCATTAATTTTCTGCAAAGTTTACAGAATTGAGCGAAAGAAGTTGTTCATATTTAATATAATGTTTTAGAAACTTAGCTGACTGTCTTTACCAAGGAAATGGTAACGTTTTAACATTCTAAACGGTTGAAGTTTAAGAATAATTTCTTTAAAAGCTCGAATATGTGCGTAATAACCAAGTTTCGTTACTATGGAAATGATAAATGTTTTAACATTCTAAACATCTTCTGGTTTAATCCTTGAGAGTATTTTCCTCATCGTTATATCAAATTTACTGAAATCAAATCAAACATTCTTACGCAATGCTGTAATATGTGTTTAATAATTTAGTTTTGTTACCATGGAAACGGTAAATAATTTAACATTCTAAGGTGTTTAAGTCTTAAAGGTTAAACCTTAAGTTTAAAGTCAATTAGTCTAACCTTTCTCTCATGAGGCACGAATGTGATTTTTATTAATTGAACCTCGTTACAATGGAATCGATAATAAGCTCTGGTACGGATAGAACATGGAGAACTGTGTACTTAATCAGAATGCCCATTTTGGATGGAAAAAATCGAGTCTTTCTTATGTAATACATTTGAATTTGAATTTATATAAAGTCCTCTAGGCATCTAAGACTCATGCTTTTAAGCAAAAGATGAAAATGTATTTATTTTAAAGTATCATTGCCATGAGATGAAACCATGTAATTTTAGCCCATTTCAAACCTTGTAAACCCCTCCCAGCATAACCAGTATCATTGAACGAAAATTGGTAATCATGGCTGATGAACCTTCGGAAGAGCTACATTTCTGAAAGAAGTACAAAGTGAATGTCTAAAATCTAAGCAAACGATAGCTCAAATAATTGTAATACAGCACGTCATTTCATTAGTCGTTAATCTCGACGCTGTAGTAATCATAGACAAGAAACAGAACAACACCATGTTAACGAAAGTGAAGCATTCCATTTTGGTGAAAATTTCCATTTCCAACCCTGAGTGCAACGCGTACACTGTCCTACCTGTAACTCCATGTAGCACAAATACGTTGAAAATACGTGGATTAAACGTTAGTACCGAAACGTTATTTTAACGTTGTAAATATACCGAAATGTCCGCCTGTTCAACGGTTTATTCGACTTTGAATAATGGTTGAGAA
>JAGDQP010019408.1:17727-28958 GCA_022664845.1 Lepisma saccharinum
CTAAAATCTAAGCAAACGATAGCTCAAATAATTGTAATACAGCACGTCATTTCATTAGTCGTTAATCTCGACGCTGTAGTAATCATAGACAAGAAACAGAACAACACCATGTTAACGAAAGTGAAGCATTCCATTTTGGTGAAAATATCCATTTCCAACCCTGAGTGCAACGCGTAAACTGGCCAGCTATAACCCCAGTAGCACACATACGTTGAAAATACGTGGAGTAAACGTTAGTACCGAAACGTTATTTTTACGTTGTAAATATACCGGAATGTCCGCCTGTTCAACGGTTTATTCGACGTTGAATAATGGTTGAGAATAAACAAGTTGAAATAAAGTAGTGGACGATGATAAACGGGTTCAGTTTGCTAAAACACAGCATGGTTGCTGCTTATTGATCAGGCACGGCTCGTAGCAGTGTTCAAAAGCGCATTGACACCCCGCTAGATTAATTAAAAATATAAAGAAAAGTTATCTTAATTTTAATGTTCGTTCATAACACGTCTGTTATAGAGCCCCTACGAGATATGTTTTCCAGCTTAACGTCGATGGCTTGCGGGTTGCAGAGCATTTGAGGGAATATGCGACTCCTCTCTCTGGGTTCAACCACCTTGAATGTCTCCTCTTGTAGGTAAGTTTTTGGGCTAGTGGTTATAGGGGCGAGAGAAGTTCTTTTGGCTTAAGCACGGCCGAAAACGAGAAAATTGAGCATACGAAACACTGTGCGCACTACTATTTCTGGGAAGCAGAGAGGAGAAAAAAAAATTACTTCTCTCGTACGTGCTGTAACAAAGGGCAGAACGGTTGCCTTCTGCTAGGAGAGAGGGTTGGGTTACTCTCGGTATGGAGAAGGGTTGGTGTATTATTTCGCTAACATCTCTTCCCCCACATAGTCATAGTTATTAACTAAGTTACTTTTTCACTGAATATACTGACATTTAAATCTACTATTATCGGTCGTGAATTTATCCAAGTTGACTCGACTAGTAACATTTCTACGAAAGCAGTTGATAACTATGTCTAAAACTCTATTCCAGCGCTATGTACACTTTCGCATTTTGTTGGAGGAAGGGGGGGGGGCGTGTGAGTGTATTAGGAAAAGTAATTTGAAATGAAAATTATTTTGGTCAAACAGTATTTTTCTTTTGTGCATAGTGGCATAGTGGTACTGCTTTCATAGGAACTGGGTCTTTTTTTTTATTAATTTTCAGTTGTTTCGTAACAATATTTAATATTGTTTCGTGCCGTGTGTGTGGGTTTGTGTAAGAAGAGGAAGAGTTTCATTCTGGTGAAAGGTGTAATGAGAGAGGATTGGAGGTGAAAAGTAAAAACTAGGAAAAAACTTTGGTAAGTTCTTCTTATTTAGCGCTAGTATCAGTGATTTTAATTCAATGAAGAGTCAGTCTTTCTTTTCGTTCTTCAGTGTGCATGAAAATTGTAAATTTCTGTATGACTCCAACATAAATGCGATTTTTCACTACTAGTGCGTAAGCCTATATAGAGCAGGGATTTTACCAGTATCTCTTTTACGGGGTATCAAGTCAAATCTGAATCAGACGTTTCGTTAGATTTTTTTAAAGGTTCAATCTAGAGAGTTGTTTGGCAGACATTCAATAGACGTAATGACATGTTAGGGGGGGGGGGGCTTTCGTAATAACTGTTTTGACATATTTACTTTTGGGTTTGTTCTTAAAACTGGCAGCAATGGAACATAATACTGTGATGAATGTCAAAAGTACAATTTTTTCTTCGTTGCCACTTGATAGAAAACTTGAAGTAAAACCTACACCTCATTTAAATATCTAGCGGAAAACCAAGAACAAAGAGAAGGAAATTTAAAGAAGATTTGATATGGGCATATATAAGAGAAACAAATGGATTTGTGGTTGTGAAATATCGAATAAGCTATTTTGCTTTCCGTGCTTGTTGTTTGCCCCAAGAGACACAGAAACGACATGGACATAAAACAGGTGTAGTTGATTTAGGTCATTTGTCGCCTAAGATTAAAAGGCACGAACCCTCAAAAAATTACATTAAATCACAGTTAGAATATAAGCTTCTTGGAAAACACGATATTAAACAACAGCTGGACAGCGCATATCACGTAAACATTCAAACATTCGCACTGCGTGAATTTCCCCGTTTGCTCCTAGAGAAAGCATGCGAAGTGTATGCATTCATATGTGAGGAAAAACTTCGTACAGAACTAGAAATCCTATACGTACGGGAGGATTTCAAGAAGTGTATCCGGTGCGATTCCTCTTCTGTAATTCATGCTTGGAAAGAACCTCCAGGACATATTTTCCGAGTGCATAAAACTATTAGAAGTTATTGTGAATATTCCAATGAGAACTGCAGGAGCAGAGCGCTGTTTTTCCACGTTGAAGAGGGCAAGAACTTTTCTTCGAAGCCGCATAACTAAAGAACGACTGACATCTTTAGCAATGCTTTCGATAGAAAAAGAACTTGTTAGGAGTATGCCCGGTTTTAATGAAGATGTGATTGATGTCTTCGTCAAGAGAAAGAAAAGGAGAATTGCCTTCCTTTATAAACATTCCCAGTGAGGTAAGTGATATTTGATATGTTCATATTCTTAGAGCATACTGGTAAAATGACGATGATTTACAACTTGCTTAAAAAATAATTTAGATAAATGCTTTTTAAATTCCAAAATATGATCATCACTTAATTGACCTAGACATTACTTTGAAGTGGCATAAAAAAAGAATGACTTTTGTGGTAGTAAACGAGGGTGCGAAGAAACGATGCCACATCTGTGCAAAAGACATTTTGGGCATAGCATTATGTTTTTACCTCTGTTGCTTGAACCTCCATTTCAGCGAAGCACGAGCCGCTACTGCTAATGATATACACACTTTCAGTTGCATTTTGTCCTTTTCTTTCGTCATGATAGACAGTGCCCGTATTAATTTTCCAACAGTAAATAATCCCACAATAAATAATAACATGTGCTGCTATGGGGTTCGAAGAAGGAACATTCTGAAATCCTCGTGGGTAGCTCGACGCGTTAACCACTTATCCACGGATAAACTTTGAGAGTCCACTATTCTATTAACAGGCAGTCTAGAATGCAGTTGCTACGCGTCGTTTCACCATCATGTAAGTATAAGAATAAAGGATACTTTCCTTCTTTCTTGTTATGCGCATTTTTCTTCTTTAACACTTCGACCATTCCTGCACTATTATTTTTTGTATTACTCAGTAAGTGTAATATGTCGCCTTAGGAAAACGCATATAAAGCGAAATCTATGTCATAGTTCAAAATACTTCACATTAACGCCCTGTTTAGGAAATTGAATGTTCTTTGAATAACCTGCAAATGAGAACATGGAAAATGTAGTTAATTTCATTGTATTTGCTTTTAATTATAATGTTTAAGCTATTAAATTAGAAGTACACGTGTGAAACGAAATCTAGAACATAGTATGAATCATAGTTAAAAGTAAGACACATTAACGCCGAATCAACGAAATTCAGTCTTTGATGAAATATAGATTAAAATTCAATCAATTTTCAACGTGCAAATGAGACTATGAAAAATGTAATTAATTTTCATTCTGTTTGAAAAAAAAAATGTAGTTAATTTTCATTCTGTTTGAAATTCTATCTTCGTTGAAATGTAGTTTAAAATTCCATCTGTTTTCAACGTGCACGTGAGAACATAAAAATTAGTTTGTGTAATTCAATTACGTTTCAATTATATATTTTTTGATATTACATTAGTAAGAGACACATTAAACTAATTCTAAATTCTATACCATACCGTACTTGAAAATAATATATTGAATACAAGTTGTATTAACGCATTATCAACTCATTGACGTAATTGTTGAAATATGGTTTAAAAATAAACGTATGTTCTCAACCAATAACGGTTAATCAACGAAACGACCTTAAATCGACTTTCAAAACGCGTATGTGTGCTACTGAGGAAAGTGACACTTAAAATACAAATATCCTTCTCTGTATAAGTCAAATACAGAAACACAAAGCTCAGTCTCTTGAACGAATTATTTAGTATTTTCATTCGTTTTGTAAATCTAAGATTTTTAGTTTGTTCTTAAATTAGTTTCAGACTTGAGGAGATTCACCTTATAAAATCGATATAGTAAGCATAATACACTGAATGTAGCCTTTTGCTCTTTGTCTTCTACGCGGACCATCTTATACGCAACATATGTTATCCTCGTTTACTTTAAGTAAACCTTTCTTTTCTTCCAGATGTTCTGTACTGAAGGAAAATCTACAACTTGATGTTATTTCTAGAAACAAGCGTTAAAAAGAAGGTATGTGAAGTTATGTTTATTTCTTACTAACGCAAATTTGAGAAGAAGGAAGAATTTAGAAAATTTATACACAACTCAACTGTACGCTCTTACATTTTCCTTCCGTTTCTGATCGTTTGCTAAAGTGCTTTCTGCCTTTCTCCCTCTTCTATCACAAACGTCTAAACATTATCCAGAAACTACTTCAAGGTCTGTTAACTGTCACGAGTCTTCACATGAGTTTGTTTCCGTTCGTCACTAACCTTTGCCAAGACACCGCGAAAGATAGAAAAGAAAACAGAGCAAACTCTGAATCAAGTGGTAAGCAGATGCAATATTTCATTACCCTGGATCAGTGGTTCTCAACCTCTTTTTGTTCGCTTCACACTATCCTTTTTAGATGCGTGGTAGTGTGTTCCCGCAGCACACTGACGAACGAGTTAGCAACAATGCGGAAGACTTACTCACTAATTATAAGATGTAAACGAACCAATAATAATTTCATGTAAAATACATATGTTTAGGCTCATGAGATTTTTCTTGTTCTTTTTGTAAAATAAATATCGAGTGAAATTATTTGATTTTTTTTACCAGCAAAATCAGTCTGAGAAGTCTCACGGAACTTCAGAAAATCTCTCGGCACACCGGTTGAGAAACACTGCCCTAGAGGAGTCAACACATTAATAAAAAGCACGGATCTCTGAATCTGAAAAACTAACTTGTCTAGTTGATATTTAATACAGCATGTGAGAAGAATGTGATGAAATGAATAAGTATATCTGAAATCGTAGTTAGAGTTTTATAGTACGCTACGTATCATTATCATTGAATTACTTTTTAAAATACGTTTATCATCTACCCATTCTTCGTGTTTCACGCGGTAATGCCGCGGCCTTTTTAGGTTCGCGGATTTAAATCTCGTCGACAATCATCCTGACATGTTTTCTAGGTTCTTTTTTCAGTTTCACCAGACGAATGCTGGGATGTAAGACCATGTTCGATTCCTTCCCCACCCTCTACCTAACCCATTACAGTCTAACAGGAAAACATACTGATGGGGCAGAATTATGTCAAAGTATGTGCACATGTAGATTTTGGTCAATCGAAAGCGATTACTTTGGGAAATATCATCGATTTTAAAGTCAAACTACTACTGCGTTAAGTTAACATAAAGTGTGAAAATATCCTTGTGTTCTTAAATTTGTGAAAGAAATTGAAGGTAAATACGCAGTAATGGGTAGTGAATGGAAGACGCTTCCTGTCGGAGGGTATGTTGTTCATGGCCGCCATTTTGAAGTCCGCCATACTGAGTCCCGATTGGTTTTCTCAAATGGGAAAGGGGTCGTGTAATATGTCAATTTGGGCTAGAATTCTAAGGGAAATACATTTTTGAAGTCAGTTTTGCCGTCAAATGCATTTTTGTGAGAGATAAGGATATGTGCCACTAATGCAATAATCTGAAAACACCCAGTTGGGTTTGAAATCACGAAATAAATGAAACCAAAATGAATATAAACTCATATGAATAGGATTTTATACCCAAGAATAATTTGTGTTGTATTTGGGTTTCATTTTCTTCGTTATTTCAAAACGAAATAGGTGTTTTCAGGTTACTGCATCATTACCCCAAACTAGTGCCACATACCTTTATCACTCACAATGATACATTTACAGCAAAACTGACTTCATAAAATTTCCCCCCTTAAAACTCTAGCCCAGAATGACATATTACATGACACCTTCCCATTTAAGAAAATCAATCGAGATTCAATATGGAACTTCAAGATGGCGGCCATGAACAACATTATACTCCAACAGGTAGCGCCTTCCACCCGGTACCCACACTTTTTGTTCCCTTTCTGCGGACAGAATTTGACTTAAAAATCATCGATATCTCCCAAAGTAATTGCGCTCGAGTAGCCAAAAATTGTAGAGTGTATCGCTGTCGGAATTTTAAACGGAAGTTGAGTTAACAACACGTCACTACTGACTTGTTACGTAATACTTGAACTGTAAATACAACTTCAGAAACAGGTTTTGCCAGGTCGCCTCGGTAGACTGGTTGTTAAGGCGTCGACTCCTTGAACAAAAGAGCCTGGGTTCGAGACCCGGCAGGGGTAACAATCAAAATATATTTTCATAAGTTTATATTTATTATTAATAATTGTTTTCTTGCATTTTTCGTAGATTATCTTAAATTAGTGACCATACGAACGTGGAGGTTAGGTAAGGTTAGGTGTTGTCATGTATGCTTACACTCTTTGTTCTCATATACGTTACAGTTCTTGATGCAACTTCCGTCCCGACAGCGATACGATCGTAAAAATTTCATGTGCACATACTTTGACAGTCTAATCATGACAGAGGAAAAAAAATATATAAAACATTTCTGCCCATCAGTACAGATTCTTGTAAGCCAAAGATGTCAGAAGGCTATAAATATTTTTTTATTCAAAAGTTTATCACCTTGAGCTGCCGTTGATCAATAGGTAGAGAGTTAGCTTTGCACTCGGAGGGTACTGAAATCGACTCCACTGACCGGCCATGCTGGCAGCAATTTTCTAAGGGTTTTCTTAGCCACTCCAGGCTAATGTCAGGATAATACCTTCAAATTATTCCCTGGCCAACTTGCTTCCCACATCCTACCTCTTCTCTAGCCCGGACTGAGCCAAAGATTCCTAAAGCCATAAAATGCAAATTCAAGTAAGTTCATTATTAAAAAGTCGTGGTGTACACTTTATCGACAAATAGATGTAATATACAATAACTGTAACGAAATGATAAATTATTATTTTTTTTTAATTCCGTGCTTTACTTTGCCTGGTCCCAACTCCGCACGTAGTTTTATAGAGGAAACAGGAAAAATCAAAGAATAATAGGATTGGTTAATGCACTCTATGGCCAAGATTAAGTCAGTTTCGATCATGAATGTCTCTCTCTCGATCACAAATGTCGCGTGCATAAGAAGACCCTTAAGATTATCCTTAATAAGACAAACAGTGGGCGTTATTTGCATTAAAAACTTAGTCAAATTAAAAACAAAAAATCTGCTCTAAAGTAATACTACCTAGTGATAGCTGAGTATACGTATCTGAAATATCAAGCCACCACTTTCTTTTGTTTGCTATGCTCACGCCAAGTGAGTTGAATTCCGGATGTAGTTGTTAGTGGTTTGTGAGTCAGTTCTGGAAGCACATGAGAATACAATATTTATACAAGAAAGGGAAACTGTTTTTGTGTATCTTTGGTGGTGTTTTAGTCATAACAAGTTCTGAAGAGAGTTATGTATAAATGAATTACCGTATATTTTTGAATATAAGGCGCACACCAAAATCAGAGATGCAAAAAGTGGAAAAAAATATACTGTATATCAGAATATAAGACACACCAAAATATCGAATCTATAAGAAGTGAAAGTATCGTATTTTAGTATATATTCTGACCTCTGTGTACACAACTAGGTATCATTTATTACACTGTTTGTAGAAAAGTTGCATTCTTGTTAGCGAATTTCGGTACAATTCAGTTTCGGGGAGCCAAAACAAACTTATAAGTTTTTTTTTATTTTCTTTCATATTTTCATGTTTTTAAATACTCAAAAAGTATATTCATGTTTATCTTACCTCTGAACACACGAAGTAATGCTGAGAGATCCTTACTGGGCGAGGGAAAGTTAGTTAGGTTTGGTTAGTTACGTTATTTTATACTGCTCATATTTTAATAGTACTACAACCTTGATGCACACCGAGCGAAGCGGAGCGGTTAGCGGTCGGCAAACGCAAAAGTGTTGTTAAAATTCTAGGTTAGCTTAGGTTGGTTAGGTTACTTATGTTATGTTACTTACTACGCAAAAGTGCTGTTAAAATTCTCGGTTGGTTAGGTTAAGTTATAGTCTCTTCCTACTTCCCTTTAAAATCACTAACAAAACTTACAATAGAAATGTCACAACCGACATATAACACTGCCATCGCACAAATTTCCCGCCGCGAACATTACCTTCAGGTTATGTGAAAGCGCGCGTAGGCTTCCCATATGTCACCTACACATGAATACTTTCCGCTCAAATCGCTCACAAAATAGTGCACATCACTGACAAAATAGTGCTACTCTTCTCAAATAATTTCCTAATACCACCTTTCATCACGTTCTGCCTGTAAATTTATCTAATTTTCGCTATTTCTGGCCCCCCGAAACTAAACTAGAACCGCGTATTTACCTTCGTTCTTATTTTCACATTGTTGAAATTCATGGCCAAGCCATCAATGAGAAATTGATTACGTACTGCCATTCAGGTTAGTTATTTACCATAAATTAAAGAGGTATAATTGAGTAAGAGACAACCGTTAGAAGTGAATACGGTAATATAGGGTATACCGAGATAAAATAAAATAATAGCTGAGCAAAGCAAATACGTTTTATTCTAAAACTAAAACTGTGTAACGGTTTCGCCAACTAACAACTTAGCTACATTAGACACACTCTGATGAAGCCAAGTTGTTAGTTGGTTGGCGAAACCGTTACACGTTTTTAGTTTTTGAATAAAACGTATTTGCTTTGCTCAGCTATTATTTTATTTTATCTTGAGTTTAGAAAATGAAAGCTTTGATATCGAAAATATCATAGGGTATACCGGTATACTAATTTTGAGAACTCTCGTATTTTATGCAATTAGGCCATAAGGCTCACCCCAATTTCGAGCAGCCAAAAAATTGAAAAAAGGCGCGCCTTATATATTCGGAAATATATGGTAAACCTACGAAAGTAGGAAAACAATATCAAAACTAACAATATTAAATTCAGTGGTTATATGCTTTAGTGCTACATTTAGCTCGAGTGATTTGGTTATAATTCAGGGATCCCATTGGTTTTGTCTAACGAACTTCAAAATAATAGTTTCTGAATGTAGTACACGAAGATGAAGTAAATAGCTGCTGACTACCGCGGATGAAGTAAATATGTTTGTTTCTTAATTAGTTAGAAATATGAATTTAGTTTTCTTTGTAAGTTCATTATCAACAGTTTTGTTTTTGTACGATCTTTAGGTGTCAAAATTATGACACAAAAAGACCTTTTTGGAATTATGAATAAAAATATATTAATAAATCGATGGAACTGCAAGTTGTAATGGAAGTGTAAACTAATGAAAGTGATAAATAGAGGTTATAAATTAATAAAGCATATAGTTTTAGATTAGTTCCTTAATATTTCATTTCATGGAAAGTTGTACCCAACCTTTATAATCATCACGTATATCTTAGTTACAACATTTTGAAACCATATAACTAAAGATAACACTTTTTAGCAACTTTTCAACACAAATAACCCATTGTTCGACGTCTCAGTTTTCTCTACAGACTCTTTTCCCCCGGCTTCACAATCACAATGGTAGGGCTAACATACGTCCGTATTTTGTACGGACAGTCCGCATTTTTAACCGTACCGTACTTTGCAGACATTAAATAAATGTTCGTACTTTTCACTTAACCAGTTGTTGACTGTTAATTACGTATTTTAAACTCATGTATTTTCACAAATACGTATCACACCATTTATTAATACTTTAGCGTAGCACACAAATGCAAATTGTTCGTACAGCATTAAAATGTAGTATCACCTAGTATAGTTATTACCTAGCAATGTTCTTACAGTGTTTGTTATCATCTAGCAATGTTTTCGAAATACAAACGTATTAAGATGTAATGACTTTGGCAATAGAGAAGATAAAAATGTAAAAAAAAAAAATAGTATTAAGTGTATACTCCATGTTGTTGTCGCAAGCAATGCTTGAAGGAGGGAGGAGGGGAAGTGAACATTTTTATTTTGCATTTGGCGTACCCATAGGGTTACCATAATATTTGCAGACTAAATACGGACAAATTGGTTTAAAGCTCATTTATTTAAATAGAATGAAATTCCGAACAATTACTTGAAACACCAACATGAAATACACACTTAATACAAGGTAATCAAAAAGTTCTTGCCGTTTGTCGTGCTCACTGATACGGAAATAAGTGATTCAGGTGCTGGAAAAGCAATCGAGGTGGAAGTGAGAACATTGACCGTGACCAAGACAGGTGCTTTGCGCACTTATCGCAGTCATAGTTCGAGTATTGGCGAAGAAAAAATGGAGGTGTTGAAGCAGCTCGAACATGATTGTCGGCTTTATGCCTAAAGTGGGCTTATGTACAGCTGATTGAAGTCGCCAAATTCGTTAAGCCTTTGGTAGTAATATGAACGCACCGCCAGACATTGGTTCCAGAAATTCGGGTCGGGAAATTTCTCTCTGTGTGATGAACTTCGCAATGGGCGCCTGTAGGCCCTGAAGGCGACCATAAACAAGAGGGTAGCCAAACGTGTGGTGATCTTAGCGAGTGTTTTCAGGTTTTTGATGAAACAGTCAGACTTCACCTGCAGCTATGGGGAAGGTCTACAAGTTCAACAAGGACCAACAAGTGACATCCTGTTGTGTGGCTATCAAAAACGTTAAGAACTGTTTTTGGTTATCTTCTAATTATAGGTGATTTTTTTACATTTGTATCTTTTCTATTCTCAAGGTCGGAGGATCTTCTGGTCATTAAGTTTAAATACATTTGTGTTTCAAAACTAGGTCTATTGTTAGGCGGTAACAAAGACTGTAGGAACATTGCTAGGCAATAGCAAATACTAGGCGATACTACAATTTAATGCTGTAGGAACTATTTACATGTATGTGCAACGTCCTTATAAATGGTGTGATATGTATTTGTGGAAAAACGTGGGTTTAAAACAATTAAAAATCAACAACTGACCAAGAAAAAAGTACGCACATTTAGTTAAAGTTTGCAAAGTACTATATGGACACGGTAAGAACCTTTAAAATGGAGACGTATGGTAACTCTAGTATCCCTAACGTTTTATTAATTGGAGCTCATGGCCTTTACTTTCAATAGTCAAACGCCGCCA